>JBAMBK010000537.1:0-147259 GCA_037043435.1 Drosophila suboccidentalis | reverse complement strand
TATAATATTAACTTAGCTTAGAAGTAATTACATACCAAATTTAATAACTCTAGCTGACATATTTTCTGAGTTCTCTGAGATTGTTTTCAAGCAAACAAATGTATTTTTAATGCTTCTCGAGTTTTTAGGCACTTTTAAGCCTAAGAATTGTCTCCAAACTAAAAAGATTAACTAAACGACCCTTTCTTGTCCTTTCCGCGTACTACTGGGTATAAAAATGTTGAATATAAAATGCGAAATGCACTTGAGTAAGACGCACAATTCACTTCAGTTGATGCCAAAGGCAACAAAGACAGCCTCAAATCGCTTTGAGTTGTGCAACGAATCAACATAGATTGGCATGCCGTACAATGTTGTTAAAGTTGAAAGCTAAACAGGTGAAGACTATCAAATGCCAAAGTTGATAACCCTTTAAATGAGCTCCAGGACCGTAGCACAAACTGAAAATCCCTTTGGGGCTGCGGCTCGTGCGCCGCATTATTAATAATTAATCTGCTTGGGAACAGCCCTTGGCAACGCGCAGAGGCAAAGCAGCCCCAAAAATAAGACGCCCCATCGTGTTGCCATATCAATTACAAAACATTTCTGCGAGTGCTTTATTTTATTAATTAGAAAGTAACGTGAATACATGACGCGAACACAAACACGGACACGGACACGGGCCAAAACGGAAACAGGAACTGAAACTGGACATGCAATGCAGTTACATTTTTCGGAGGGTCTCGAAAACTCGCTGAAATGCAAGCCACAAAAGTTCATTAGCTGAAAATGAAAATGTGCAACGTCAATCGATCAATGTCATTAAAAGCTATTTTTTGTTGGGTTTTCGTACTTATGCCTATTGTGGGTTTTATTAAATGCGCACTTAACAGCAACAACCCCAGACAAAAAAAAGCGATAAAAGCACGAGAGCTGCAGAGTGTCTGAGTCAGGGCTAATTTCAAGATTGGCAAGCCAATAACGGGAATAAAAAACCTATGCTTTTGAAAATTGCAACCCTAAAGCTTGAAACTAACAAAGGAGTTTTAAATGGTTTCTAATATATTTAACAGAAATCCAATTACAATTTTTAGTAATAAAAAATATTTCCTGAGCAAAATCTATATTTTTAGAAATTGCAACCCTAACGCATCAAGCGATTTTGCTAAAATTCACAGAATTGATAAATTAGATACTGAAAATAAGTTACGTAAGAAGTAAGAAGTATTTACTGAGACTGGATCTACTTACATGCGACTTGCAACGTTGCATTCCTGGAACGCGCCACGCCGAACTCGTTCTTGGCCTGGCACCAATAAGTGCCCGCATCGCTCTCCCGTCTCGAATGAATGACCTGCAAAAATAGAGGAAGAGAAGAGATTAGAGACATTATTAGAGATGTGTGTAAACCGGATGGGTATTAAGTAGTTGAGGACTTAAGTCGACACGTGTCACACGGTCACAAAGATCAAAAAGTAACGAAATTGCTCAACCGAAATCAAATAAAACTGATGCCCAAACTGAAACTGAAAGAGACAGGGAAAGGGAAAGGAAAAGTGAAAACGTGAGTTGTCTGGACCCGGGTCAGTATGTTGCGTATACGCAATTTAATTTAATTAAAAAAAAGTATACAGGGCAAAAAACACTTGCAACCCCATAGGGTCTGTGTTTGTGCCTTAATCACTTGGCCTCTTCAGTTTTAATTGGCAACAAACTGTAAGCTCGCCGACAAGTCACTTAGGATTCGTCCGACGGATTCCAAAAATGCCTGCGATGCCCCCGCAATGCCGAAATGCCATTGAAAACAATAAAAATAAACGAGGAGGGAGCAACAAATTGCCCGTCTGCCTCATCCGAGATATGCCCAAGCATAACTGACTTTATATAGTATACATATGTATATATGTATTTATATGATGCAAAGTGCTTCGAGGCGGCTTTTAATGATTTATTCCCCCCACCTCAATCCCTTCTCCAACCCCAGCCTCATCTCAATTGCCATCCCTACCCCATTCCGGATATACTTTGGCTCTCGCAAAGTGACGTCCGGCTTGACGACACTGGCGTCCAAAATATTGCAACCCATTTAACATTATTTTAACAATTTAACAAAATTTCAATTCAAAACGCACTCAGGCTGCAATAATTTGTTAAATTCCATTCAAAGGGAAAACAACAACAATTTATATGTTGTATAAAAAAAAGAAAACATAACATTTTGTTGCATTTAATGAAAATATCTTTGCGGGGGGTGGCAACAAATTTAATATAAACACAACAACTGCAATGCGGGGAAAGGAGATTTGGATGACTGGGGAAAACCTCGCACCCCTTTTCCCCTCTCCCCTTTCCCACCCCGCACTGCGTCTCGTTAGCTGAAATTGTGAAATGTGCACGCACGCAGGGTTTTAGTGGGCGGGGTCGGATCTTAGAGATGAGCATAAGCCGATATATTTAGCAACACGACATGAGAATAAAATAGGAGGAAATATCTAGAATATTCGAAAGATAGTTATAGTTTTATTCGAGTTAAAGAGTTATATTTATTTGAGAAAATTAAGTTAAGTTTAGTTTTAAATAAGATACGATTAATTTAATACCATTTGATATTTTACTAATTTTTATATATTTTCGAGCTTATCTTTGAAATATTAAATATTATTGACAATAGTATTAAGAAATCCTTTCACATCTTAAAACATTTCCATCCCTAATTCTCAGCCATAGACTGACACTAGACAATGCCAAAGTGTTTCTCAGGCCTAACCTTAAAAAAAGGGAATAAAGAAAGGGGGCACAGTCTCCCCCTTCTCGGATTCTTATTATTGTTATGCTTGTTATGCCGTCTGCGTTTTGTTTTGCTTTCCGATCAAAATGCAGCCATTTGGAAGCGCATAAAATAATATGAGCAAATTTATGCGCAAATGTTGCGTTTCTCAGGAGGCAGAATCATCAATGGGGAGTAGTTCCATTGAATTGCGAATGATATGTTATGCCGCGATATGCGGTGAAAGACAACTCACGATAATGATAGAGTTTCGGGTCTCTCACTCTCAACTGAACTGAACTTACCTTTAAGAAGAATAAACCACCCGCGGGCAGCATTATGCGATGTGAGCCGGCATCCGTTTTCAGTTCCCGACCATCCTTGAACCATTGAATCGTCGGTGTTGGATTGCCCTCGGCCTTGCAATTAAATGTGAATGGATCATTTTTTGGCACCGTCGTATCCATCGGATGCTCAATGATGTGTGGATTTTCACCTGGTGAAAGAAATGGATAGAAAAAAAGAACATTAATTTCAGCTTTAAGAAAAGGAAACACTTAAGCACCAAGAGGGCCTTCTAATATTACAGTTTTCGTGAGTTAGGATCGAACATGTGTGTTCTTAAGTGGACAACTCTCTAGGGACCTGAAATACATCTTTTTTTTATTTTTCTTTCTTTAAACAAGTTTTGTCACTTAACGTTGAGCAATTAATGCGGCCATTAGGCAAAGGAAAATGGAAAAGTAAGACCCCCGCAGGAGGAAAATCTAAGCAGAAATTATGTTAAGGAGCAACATAAATTCACTTCAATTTTGTCCTCGCCTCAAATTCAATTAAGTTCATGAAAATATTTGCTCGCCCACGGTGCAGACAGAGAAAGAGAGAGGAGACAGACCAAAAGGCGACGGATAAGAAGACAAAACATAAATTTAGAGCATGTCGATAAGCATGAAACAAAGGACAACGCTAGATAAACTTTATTAAAAGCAGCAGCTAAAAACAACAACAGCAAGAACAACAAGAAATGGCCAGCGAAATGGAGAACAGATGAAATGTAATTACAAAAAGCGCTTAAAGGTGAAAAATGTGTGTGTGTAGGAGACAGAATGAAAGTGGGGAAATGGGAGGAATGCAATATGCTTTTCGGTAGGGGCGAGGGGGGAGGGGGGCTGTACCCATCATTCAGCCGGAAATTAAGTTCTGCAGATTTATTGAAAGCGGATAGTAATGAGAGCTGAGCGAAAGAGAATGAATGGCAACCGTGATTGAAGAGAGAGTGGGAGCCTTAAAGCGAGCTGAAGATTAGAAACAATGAAAACAGACAAACGTTAGTTAACAGTTCTCGTAAAAAGAGTATAAGTCACAAGAAAGGTTATTTGTAAATGAAAACGTTAAAGTCTATTCGTGGAAAGTGAAATGCGTACAGAAACTGCGACTCGAATCTGCATACAAATCAAATCACATCGTGACATTGTTATCACTATGAAAAATCACCATTCAGTGATTTCATTTTGAGCTTCACCACGACGCCATTACAATGCGGTGAGAGGCGAAGAGACGAGACGAGAGAGAGAGAGCGCACCTTGGACATTTGTCAATTGCTTTGTACTCTTGCCTCGGCAGCCTGGACAACGTCATGCGTCTATTGTGCTCAATGCTCTTTGTTTGATCCGAAGCTTTTGGCCATTGTCTCGTTTTAACTCACTGTGCACTGCGTATCCCTTTGTTGTTGCCAAGGCGACAGTGTGCTAATTTCAATGATGAACTACTTGAAGAGACGGGAAAGCAGAGCATACCAAATTGCAAAAAAAATAAAATATTAAAATAATAAAGCACGGCATTGCAGTCGAGCTGATTATTAAACTTGCACAAACAAAAACCAAAGCTCTTTTCTTTCTCTTCATTTAATTTTATTTGCTTTACCCTTTGACCGCAGAAAAACGCAAAAGAAAATTCTTTGGCAGCTAACAAAATATTTAATTAAGCAAAAATATGTTGCAGTAAAATCAACACAAACATATGCAATAAAAAAGGAAAACAATTTTTTTTCATTTTAACAAATGTAGAGAGAAAATTGAAGTAAAGCTAACCACACATACATACACATACACTTGCATATACATACATACAATGTGGGTAAACAATTGCCAAGCAAAAACTTCGATAAGCCACAGAGTTGCAGCAGCCGCAGCCGGAGCAACAAAACAACAACAATTTCAGCAACTGAAAATCAGGTAAGTAAAAATATGTGAACTTTACAACAAGAATCTCTGCACACAAAGTCAGAAAGACGAAAGTTTTTATTTGCTTTTACACATATTAACATGTAAAAACGTAAGAGCAAGCGTTAAGCTTGACTTTTAAATACACAGACTCAAGGCGAAATTAAGAGAAATTGCAATTGCAGCTCAGAGAAGCCGCAAAAATTTGACAGACATATACTACTGCTGCAGCGCCGTCGACGTCGACGTCAAAGCTGCCGCCTGTGGGCATCACAGATGCAGAGCGAGTGAGTGGAATGTAAGAGAGTGAGAAAGTCTTTGCACTTAATTACGCTCATTTGGCGCACGCACTTCATTTGTATGAGTTTTGTGGGTGTACGTACGTGTGAGCGTGTGTGTATATGAGTGCGTGTGTGGGTGGCTGCATGCGTTGGCAATTTATGCATATGAAATAATGTAAAAGAAGTCTGTGTAAATAAACAGCAAAGTGCTGCCGGCGTTGAAATCATGCAAGCGAACGTACACCTAAGCAAACACACACACACACACATACACAGATGCATAGTGGAGAGAGTCTTAGGCATGTGCCAGCTCATAATGCGCTTGTACTGTATGCACGACAACAACAATAGCAACAACAACAACTAAACAGCATCAGCAGCAATAATAACAGGAAGTGCATTTGTTGTTGCTGCTGTTAAGAAATGTACGAATGCTGCTGTTGTTGCTCTGCTGCGGCTGCGGCTGCTGCTCTGCTCAGCCTCTGTCTCTGCCTCTGTTGCTGCGGCTGCTGTTTCTATGTTTGTGCGTATGTTTTCTTAGTTTATGTGCTTTTGCGCGTTTTGTTGTTGTTTGCTGTTGCTGTTCGCCGCAGTTGTTAGTTGTTGTTGTTTGTCTGGCATCAGCATAAAAATGTCTGCCTTTGAGGCGTATTCCAGAAGCAGCAGCATCTGTTGTAGTTGTTGTTGTTATCCCCTCTCCTTACTTCACCTTTGCTTAACATGTGTCCTAACGTTTCTCTGCTAATTTGTCGCTGTTATTTGTCCACTGGGTGCTAAGAGTTGCGTTCTCAAGCAGTTGCGCCAATATGATCATTATTAGCATGTCAACAACAACAGCAACAATAACACTAACAACACACACAGAAAATCACAACTTTCCACAAACAATAACCAAACAACAGACACTGACGGCAACATGAATCGACATGCTGATAATGGGAAAGGAGACGGGAATTGAAATGGAGGAGGAAGAAGAAGAAGGTCCAGCAGGTGCACAAATGCAAATGCAAATATCTACAGACACTCTCTTCCACTCCCGCTCCCGCTCTCTCTTTCTCTCTCTGTTATTCTCTTCGCTTGCTTGTTATTGCACCCACAAGACAGCTTGTAATCAAACAAACAACAAATGGTTGACGTGTGAGTAAGATGCAAATGGAGCCCAAGTGTGGACCCTATTTGCTGGTGGAAACTGTCCACACAAACAGCTGTTAATGCACGCACACACATTGTTGCACTTGTAACTGTAAAGGCAGCCTGCCGTAAAACCACTGATTATGATATGTATATCTTCATTTCCCTCTTTCTCTGTCACTTGAGTATTTCACACAATTTGCTTATTCTTTCAAGCAACGAAATTAAAGAGGAAAGCAAAAGTCAAATGGTGACAGCTTTACAAAGGCAATTCCGAAAGCTCTTTGGAAGCAAGTAAGTGTATCGTTGACATCGCTGCTTACGTTGACGTCGACGTCGACGTCGACGCTAGCTTCGGGTCTCTGCTGTTAAAAAATTAACAAAGCTTGACAACGGCGTGCTCCAGTGCCAATCGAGTTGCTGTTGTTCTTGCTCTAGTTGTTTTTTGCAATGGCTCAACATCGCAAAACTCAACAATAATTTATAAGCTTTTAGTGCAATAGTAAAGTGACTACAACAACAACAACAACAACCACAACAACAAACAGTAAAAGGAACCAAGTTCTTGATTTGCCCCCAGCAGCAGTTGTTGTTGTTGTTGTTGCTATTTCTACTTTTCCAACCATTTATTTATTTATGTTGAATGTTTAATTTTTAATGTGCATGCAACTTTCGCGAACATTATGAGAGCTTCGGCTTGCGGGGCAACAGCGGAAGGTAACGGTACATGTTGCAAAAGCTGCGGGCGTAAAAAGCAAGAGGAGGGAGGGAGGTTCCAAAAGGGTTGCCGCCTTAGAATTTGAGAGTTGGGTGGGAGGGGGAATTGTGAGAGAGCTTCTGGAGTTTTGTAAGCCTTTTGCACAACTTTTGCCACTTAAGCTTTGTGTAAGTAAATATAAGAGTGCGCGAAAGAGAGAGAGAGAGTGAGTGCGAGTGTGTGTATGTGTGCTGCAGATTTGTGTTTACTTATTGATGTTGTTGTTGTCGTTGCTGGGGAACTAAATAAATACGCGAAGGAGCTTATAATTTGTAACCCGCTTTCTGTGATTTAAGTCGATCAAAATGTATTAAAATCGAACGGATGAAATTGGCGATCGAATTGGAAACAGAGAAATGGTGAGAAGAACCGGGTATAGAGTGCTCGACTGTGAAACACCCTGCAGACTCCACAAAAATATGAGCTATATTTATTTTTTCGTTTTGTCACAGGCAACACTGAGAACTGTTTAAGCCCAATTTACACGGTCGGTTTCCGACCGACACTTTTTGACCGATGGAAAATGTTGGCATTCAACAAGCACCAAAAAATACCAAAAAATGTCATTCTCACATGTAAAGTTTGCTTCGATGACAAACCGACGCTTTAAAATTTTGCGTGTTCACACGAGACCGACGATTTATTAACGTAAAGTGTCGGTCGGAAACCGATCGTGTTAATTGGGCTTTATAGATTAATTTTTGTGTTTATTAACCAATCGTGATGAATCTTTATTTGCAATCATTCATTTTCATAGAGTGCATAAGCTCAACTTGAAATAGGTTTATCTGTAACTAAATATATTTAGTTCACTTACTTAATTTCGGCATTAGAACATGAATAAATAAGAGTTCTGCGCGAATCTCAAATAATAAATGTGACATGCCACATTCATTACAGGCAACAAAACAAAGCACAAAGCGACGGGCAAAGTTTCTCTGCTAAGCTGCAGAGTATTTCAGAGTGCAATAAAACTTTTTGAGTGTGTGTGTGTGAGAGAGAGTGTGTTTTGTTGTTGTTGTTGTTGCTGTGTGCAAAGTGTAAGAAAAAATGGTGCAAAGTGCGCATTGTTCTTCCTGTTCCTGTTTACAGTGTTTGTCTTTGTATTTGCGCGCCACGCTTGTTTGTTGTTTGTTTGCTTAGGCAGTGCGGTGCGGAGGAGGGAGAGGGGGAGGAGTGGCAGGTAGGCGCATTCGAGGGGTAGAAGAGGAGGAGACTAGAGCGGAAGCTGCCTGGCTGCCAATTATTTAAATGCTGGCATTTACCTAACAACAAGACGCGACGGCGACGGATGTGGGCCAAGAGAGAAACCGGAGACTGAGACGGAGAAAGAGATGGAGGCGCATAAATCATTATCACATTTATGTAATATGCACAAGGAGTCGAGGACAACAGAGGGAAGGACACAGACAATTCTCGTATTTGCCCAGGCACCAAAACCTAAACCAAAACCAGAACCAGGACCAAGAGCCGAGGCCATAAAAACCGCAATAAACCAACGGGGATTATGGTCATAATACGGGGATTTCATTTCGGCAGGAAGGGCGAGAAAAACATGTTAGGAAAAGACAGAGAAACAAAACGAGAAACCCTCAATTTTATTGTTTTTATGATTGCAACAAAATGCAAGAAATCAAAATATCAAATAAATTATTCAAATGCTCCATGGATATTAATATGAAGCCCAAAACAACATAAGGATCGGATATATTACACATAATCCTTGTCTCTTCTCATCCCTCCTTCCTCCCCTCTCCGGAGATGGCCCAAGGGCTCAAACTCGAAAAACATTTGATTAGACAAAGGAGAGAGAGAGAGAGAGAGGAAAACACGTAGGCCGCAAGGCAGCCTGTGGCTTTTGAGGGGAAGAAGCATTCAACAATTTTCAATGTCAAATTTATGCCAGAGCACGCAGAATGTCTGGCAACCCTGGCCTGACGCCACGCTAATGAGCCAAAACGCCCCAAGGTGGCTGGCAATAATGCCACAGACGGCGAACAGACATCATCATCATCATCAGCATGGTTATCATCATCATCATCATGAGAGTCTGATTAGGATTGGGTTTTTCCCTTTCTCCCCCCCCCCCCCCCGCCCTCACACTCTGCTTTTTCACACATTGTTTGCAATGATCCCAAAAAAAAGAATAAAACCCCTTAAGGAATCGCTTTTCTTTAGCTTCGGCTTTCGGCTTTTTCCCGCGCGACTTTTAGTGACTTTTTCAACTGTTAATTAAATTCGACACATGGGAGAGAAGTGGGCAAAGGGGGCAAGGGGGGGAGTTGTATTCTTTATCAAGTTAAAATATGCATTGGCTGCTTCTTTTTAGTTTATTTTTATTATTATTATGAATGAATGAGTGTATGTATGAGTTGTGGCATGCAGCAGCTGCCACACAGCAGAAGGAAAAAAGGTTGAGCTCTTGCTTCGCTCGCTCTTATCAATAATTTCATAAATGGGAAAAAACATTGAAATCCTTTTAAAGCTGCCAGCAAAAACCTAAAAGCCCCAACGTTGCCCCCTTTCGACCCATAAATATGCGCGAAACAAACAGGAAAAAAAAGGAGAAAAAAGTCAGAACATAAAGGACAACACAGAGCACACACACACACTCGCACACACACACACACGCACACACACATGGGACAACGATCAATGTCATATTCGCTGCTCCCTTTGCTTCTGTCTTTATCAACTCTTTATAGTTTATATCTTTGTTTTCTATCTCCCTGTGTGTGTTGATATCTTTACACAACTTTTTGGCATATTGAAAACTTGCATTGGCATTGGCCATGGCCAAAAGCCATAATGGACGGAGGCTTTTAAGAACTTGCGTTTCCGTTTATATCTATCTGTTCAGCTTTTGCTGATGGCCATAAACTTATAAAGTGCTTTATCTGATGCCACATGCAAATGGCGAATGGGACCCGCCAAAAATGATGTAACTACAGACTTCAGATTTCAGCTCAGTGTGATTTAAGCCGAGTTGCTTTAGCCGGTTTCGGGTTACGTTAAGTCAAAATCTGCATTACAATGCGCCCTTTCATTTGTCAAAAGTTTTTTGAAAATGAATAATTATTACGATAAGAGCGGAGTTTTGGTGGCACTGACAAATGCTCTAAGGTCTGCGGCACTTGGGAGGAACAATAGCGAGCGAGGGAGACGGAGAGTAAGAGGAAAAAGAGAAAAAACGATCTTGAAGTGCCATTTACAGCAAATTTAAAAGCGAGCAATAAATTTGTACATAAAAATAAATCAAATAAGTGACAATACTGATATAAATATTTAAGAAATAATATGACAGAAAGCAGTTAAATCATTAAATCATCACAAATATAATATAATCACTATAGCTGAAAGTTGATAAAGTGACCATGGAGGACAGCACTTAGAAGAGGAGCAGCTTAAACCGAACTATAATTCAAATCTTTAGTTGTTGATTTACATTCCTGAAGATAATCTTACGACTTGTCGCATATTTCTCAGCTTCAACCGGGAATACCTAAACTTAATCATTCAAAACTACTCTATAATATAGAGTCTATATTTTAATATATGAAATGCCCGACAAGCTTGTTTATATAGACATGACATTTGACGGGCGATAAGAATAATCAAAGCCACAAATGATACTGACAAGTCCTACCCTAACATTGTAATATAAATAAACCGACAGCAAGAAGACAACATCAAAGTTAAAAAAGCAAAAAACAAATGCAATTAATCATTTGAATAATCTCTTAATTGTATTCTATTTGGATTTTAATTTGTTTATTTCGTAAGCCGATTAAATAACAAATTTCATAGTTCACAAAGCGATAAGCTTAAATTTGGAATCCCCGCCGACACGTAAATTCATATTTTGTTTCTAGGTTTTTTCATAATTTGTCAAAGCACAAAAAAATGAGGAAAGAAAAAAAAAATGGTTTGAAATTAATTACATTTGTCATTCCCATTGACATTTCGACAACTTTTCTATTAATTATTTTTGATAGATGTTGGGGAATGTGTTTGGAGCTTGGAAACTGTTGAATGTGTCACATGCCGCCTTTGGCCGATTATTTATGGGCTCGACACAGTTTCCAAATGCTCCACATACTACTTGCCTCTCCATATAACATACGTGATAATATTATAATAATATTTTCTTTTATTTTTTTGTAGATTACTGGAACTTTTGGCTTACCTGCAAGTAGAGAGAAAAGAGAGTAGATATTAGATTTATGTGAAATCATGTTGTGGGCTGTGCATAACTTATTTTAGAGAGGGGAAACCTTTTGCATTCTGTTCAGAGAACTGTCGACATTTTGACATGCCTGACAGATATGCATCGACAACTCGGCAACCCTGAACTACCCAGCTACAATCCCAAACTATCCCAACTGCCCAGCTGCTCACTCTCTCTGTGCCCAACAAAGAGATCATTATCAAGGGCTGGGCAAAAATAAAAGAGGAAACAAGGAGGAAAAAAATGCACACAGATGTCGTTTATTGAATATTGATTTACGTTGAGTTCGTTAGGAAAGTTAAGAGAACGCATGTTAAATGTAAATATGAATAAATGAGCTGAAAAACGGGCATATCATAAATACCAGAAGAGGGAAGTGAATAATGTGAACTTCAGTTCAAGTTCTCTTTTGGTCTTTGGTTTCAATGTCACATGTTGCATGGTAATGACTGTTAAAAAGGGGCAGCAGCAGCAGAATGTCCTGCAGGCAACAATCGTATTCGTAGCCGTAGCCGTATTCGTATTCGTAATCGTTGTCGTCATCGCTGAAAACTCTTTCGGGCCACTTCAAGCGCGAAACTCAACACGGCTGAGCGACAAATGCCGCCAGGGCAAGATTTTAGCAGTGGATAAGCACAGTCGGAGTCGGAGATGGAGTCGCAGTCAGGGCCATGGCCAGGACAACAGACTGAAACTGAAACTGAGACTCGGACTCAGACCCAGGGCCAGGCTCAGTTTGCAGGCTCTGGCACAAAAAAAAAGGGCTGCCGTCTACGTCGATGATTGATTTCATGGCAAAGTTGATTTCAATCAGCAAATGTTTATGCAGTTTTTTCATTTTTTGTCAAGACAGTTTCTTGGTCGCTTGGGGGCTTGCAAACTGACAAGAATTATGACACTATCCATATTGGGAGTGCTCTATCTGCACGATTGGGGATCGAGGGGCCAACTTGCTGTCGTTTAATTGCCAAAAGCGCATAATTAAAGCAGCGGACATTGAACCCAACCAACAGACATTGAATCGACCAAGTTAATAGGCTTTTTGGCAACTGGCCCATTGTTCAAGCAGCAGAACAGAATGAAACTTAATCAAGAAGCATGAAATCGCCTTGAAAATGAAAGAGAAACTGGGAGAGAAAATAAAAGCAGAGCAAAACAAAAACAGAAAGACCTCAAAAGAAATGAAAAATGCTTAGCAAAGTTATTATTGAGCCTGATGATGATACAAATTGCGGCTATTACGAAAGAGTGAAGAATATAAGCCTTAAAATAAAAGATTGAAGTTGAGGTAGAGAGAGAGAGAGAGACAGGGGGCGATATGTGTATCATATTAAAGCTAATATGTTGGCTGAGAAATTAGGCACTGAGAGAAAAGATATGTTAAAAAGAAATAGTTAGAAACGTTAAATTGAGATACGAGAGTCTGAGAATCAAAGTGAAAGCGAGACAGAATAATGAATGATTAAGCGAAAGTGTGAAAAGTGAAAACTAAAGAGATAAATGAGGAGCCAAGGAGAGATGAAAAGAAAAGAATTATGATAAAGATACTGATTTCGCCAAGTGTATCCTTGGCACATGTTGCAAGTACGTTTAAGCGGATAGCTCTCAGATGCCTGAATCCCTTCTGCTGTCTCTGTCTATTCCCCTTCTCCTTCTCTCTCTCATGTCCAGCACAAACTGATTTAAGCTGCTCACACAACATTTAATAAACGTTGAAAGTAAATGTCATTAGAGAGATTCTCGCTCCATGGAACACTTTGGCTTGGTTAGGGCCAGGAGCACAAAGTGGGAGGTTGTATGGGAGGGGCGGGGGTAGCGCTGACACTTGATGAGCTGTCATAACATTAGATCATGTCTGGGGAGCAAGAAGAAGGAGCAGCAGCAGCAGCAGCTCATTAGTCGTGGAAAACTGTTTACTCTGCTTATTATTATAAACATTAAATGAGGGAAATGAGGAAAAAGGGAAAATGGCAGCTGCCAAAGGAGAAAACTTTAACAGCTCCAACTAAAAATGCACTTAAAGTTAGCAGCAGAGACAGACATAGAGAGCTTTCTTAATTGATTGATTGACTGACTGACTGATTGATTGATTGATGTATTTAATGTGATTGACTGCCTGGCTAACTGACTGACTGAGCTATATAGCCGCCATATGTCAATATTTATATGATTTTAGCCTGCTCAAATATTTTTCACAATATTCTCAAAACAAAATCAAAAACATTTTGGTTTTCAAGACAAAATCTCGCAGCTGTCATTGCTTTTAAGTGATTGAATGGCTGACGGAGGAGGGAGGGGAGCAAAATTCGATGCGCTTAATGAAAGCGACACTTGACGTAGATATTATTATTATTATTATCATTATATTACACTCGCCCGGGTCCATTTGGGAGCCTGACTAATCAAAAAATTATGAGACGATTTGTTACACCAACTACAAAGTTCATTGGCAGGGCGTATCTGAAACGAGTATCTGAAAAATACAAGTACTTCATCTACTTCTTATGGAACACATAATTCTGGAGCGGGAGAAATGAAAGCAAGAGAATTGATTGAGATGTGGGCGCGGGCAGAACAAAAACACAATCAAATTTTGGATGGAAAAGATAGGAGCAAATAGTTGTCAGACAAAAGAACAAAATATCATAGAAATAACAGATCTAGTTGAATGTGGATTAAGTGCTGAGAGAGTATTCCAATTGTTATGCTATCAACAGCTTTGAAAGCACATGAAAGCTCTTCGTGGTATTCAAGAAAGCGAATTTATTACAATTTTGAGTATACTTTAACAACAAACTAAGCAGCTTTCAAAGCACATGAGCTATATTCTGATTTCAACAACAGCTTTAAAAGCGCATTAAAGTTTCAAGAGGACAATTAAGCTTTTAAATTTATCGCTTATATTCCATTGATAAATCGATTATTGAGTTGATAAGTAAGTCTAAATTGTGTAGTTGATAAAGTCGAAATAAAAGTATAGCCTGTAAATAAACTTAACCCGATCCAAGGAGTCAACTGACTTGCGCCACAAATGACTTCCGTTACAGACACAAATTACAATGTAAATCGATGCAACATGAACATGAAATATAATTGAATTGAAAATGCTGCCACACACGGCAGCAACAGCTACAACAACAGCAGGAGGAACGACAGCAACAACTGACAAGCAACAGCGACCACAACTAAGTAAAGGGCAAAATGCTAATAAATGCTGAGAGCAAGAAAAAAATGAAAAATACAGAAGAGTTACATAAAGGAGAAGGGAAATAAATAGAAAGAATGAAGCTCTAAACATTGCAACATTGTGGCTCGTTTGGCCAATGACAACAACGACGACGAGAACGTCATGTAACATGTAACATGTAACTGCACATCAAATATGGATGCAACTGCAACATGACAGAGTGGAGAGTGGTGAGGGGAGTGGGGGAGAGTGGAGTGGGAGGAGACACTCAAGACAGCTTGAGCATCTTTGGCGGCAATATATCATCAAAGTGCAGGCAACAGGCAACGATTGTTGCCAATGTTGCAGCAGCAACGGCAACAACAACACCAACAACAGCAAAATCAATGCAATTTCTATTTGTAAATGACCAAAAATGAGCAAAGAACGTTGCAAGTAGCAGTTGCAATTGTTGTCAGTCATGTTGCATACGATTTGGAGGCAGCTACATGTGGATACATGTGGCAGTTGCAGCGAGTCAAGAGACCACCTTTGAGGCAAATGGCATAGCAACTGTTGCTGTTGTTCTCGCTGCTGTTGCTGCCGTCGCTTGCATTTCTATTTATTTCACAATAATTAATAAACACATTGCCCACAATTTATCAGTGGCATGTTATTTGTTGGGTTCCATTTGCTGCTGCCGCATGTTGCAAGTTGCAGGCTGCAAGTTGTTGCCGGCAAATCGATTAAGCTATCTGTGGACGCAGATGAGTTGAGTTGAGTTGAGGGAAAATGAATTAAAAACGCAACAACAGCAGCAGCAAAAAAAAAAAAAACAACATGTGAAAAAGCTATGAAAAACGAGCGCCGGCTTTTGATGCATGTTGCTGCAGGGCAACGGCAACGGCAACAACAACTTGCAACTTGCCACAGCAACAGCATCCTGACTCTGCAGCAACTTGAGTCTGCCTTGCAACGCCTTTGCTCGTATTTGTTTGTTTTGTTTTTTAGTCTCTTTCTTAAAGCCGCACAAAAAATTCAATTTAAAAATTATTGCTGCACTTGCGTTGCTCGATGCGCGGCGGCAACATGTGCCCGCAACTGCAACTGCGTCCGCTGCCTGCCCCCAAAACATGTTGATTATTTAGCAGCAACATGCAGCGTGTGCAATGTGCCGAGGCGTGCATGAAAAGTGAATGCAACAGGAGGAGGAGGAGATGGAGAAAGAGGAGGAGGCAAGAGGCAACAGACAGGCGCTTGTTGCTGCCGTACGCAATGGCAACAGCAACAGCAACATAATTTGTTGCCAGCAACATGGACGTTGCTGCGTCCGTCCTTAAGTTGAATTTCGCATTTGGCATTTGCCTCATTTGCATTTTACTGTCAAATTAATCCAATTTAACACAAGCAACGAACATTGCGAGCAAACGTCAAGAGTTGCTGCTGTCAGCTCCAGCAGCACAACAACAGCAACAACAGTGAGTCGAGGTTCGAGTTCAAGTCCAAGTCCAGATCCAACTCCGGGTCCATTTTCATCTCCATGTCCATGTCCATGTCCCTAGTTTTGTTAGGGTCTGGGCAACTACGCAGCTTAAATGTTTTGCTGCCAAAACGAACAACATAATTACCGTTAAGAATTGCGCGTTGTTCAAGAAGACGAAGAAGAAGAAGAAGCAGAACATTTTAGGAGCTTTGCTGCCGTTGCCTCTGCCGCTGCCGTCCCCTTAATTGCCAGCAATGTCCACTGGCAACCATTTGAGGCAACAGCAACATTTGCAGCACGACTTTGGCCAATGCCCAGTGTCTTAGTCTTTGGGGGCATTTGCAATATGGGAAACGAATCGCTGACCAGACGCGCCACTCAACATTGCGGCATGTGCAACATGTTGCTGCTGTTGCTGATGTTGTTGCTGCTGCTACTACTTAGCTGCAGGAGATGACCGCACGTATCGATCGCATTCCGCGTTCCTAATTCGCCAGCATTTTGCACAAGCTCTAAGAACTTTACCATATTCAGCAGATAGCGCGAACCGCTCGACTGTCGCAAATCAGATACCACAAGGTAGCCCCATGGACAGGGACAGCGAGCAGGGGGCAGAAGGGGGACAGGCAACGAAGGGGCAGGCAGATAAAAATACGGTTCGGATTAGAGTTGGACGCGTGTCGTGTTGCAACGTGACAGAAAACCAGTTGGAGATGCAAAATATGTGTACTTTTTAGTGTAGATAAGTGAAAAATACGAAAAATAGTGTTAATAATATTAAAAAGGAACAACTTTAAATGTCTAGTATACTTGTGATATTATTTTAGTACAGGCTTTGGACGTACTACTCTGTTAAAAATACCAAAACTTGAAGCAAAGATTGAGCAAGGAAATAAATCTATTAGCAGTATTTTTAAGAACTTGTTCTTTAGGTGATTTTGAATAAGAAAATACCAAAAATAATAATCGGGGATGCCACAGAAATCGCTTTCGCTTGAATTTCATTGGAATTTGTATGGAATTTAAGTGAAATTCAAGACGAAATGGATTCTCTGTGGAACCCCCGAATATCTTATTTAAATGTGGAAGACAATGCCAAATAAAGAGCTAATTCAGAAATAGATCTGTAAGTCTCTTGCAATAATTTATTTATTTTTTTTTAAAGCAGAAATATTCAAAAAGTAGTTCGTGCTTTTGGACATGCCACATTTGGCGACTCGTGCAACACGCGCACATCTCTAGACGGCGACTGTCTCGGGATTGTTTAGCATATGCAGATGGGTAACTCAGTTTGGGTTAGTTGGGATAGTTAGGATGGGTTGTTGCCTTTACGCAATGCTTGATTTGCACAGAAATTATTTGCATACGTTAGGAGCAGCAAACTCAGCAACAGCAACAGCAAAAGCAACAGCAGCAACTGAACGAGACATTGCTCTTGTAGCTGCAAGATACAATATTAAATTTAAAACGCGCAGACGAAACGAAACGAAATATGTTAAACGCGTGACTAATGTGAGAACGTTCCAAGAGATACATTTTGTTCGTTAGTCAAGACTTGATCAATGATCAGAGACCGACATCAGCAACAGCAACAGCAACTTGGACTCGGCTTTGGCTAATTAGCTATGCAAACTATGAGATACACAGCAAGAGATACGCGCAAATCTTCTAGACTCTTTTTTTTTTACTCTGTAGACTCTTTTTCTTCCTCTCTAGTTTCCTTTTTTTTTTTTGGCATGTTATTTGCAAAATGCCTGCAGCGTCATGCGTGTAATCTGTTCCAACAAAAGTTGCAAAGAAAGTTTAACTCGATTTACTTCCAATTAGCTGCCATTTTCGGATTTTGTAGCTGTATCTTTTGCTGTTGTTGTTGTCTGCGTTGTGTTGTGTGGGCGCCAAATACGTTAGCTCAAAATTGCTTAGACGATTTTCAACCGCGCGTCTCTCACAGCGATTTAAGACTGTAATTTAACTAAACACAGATATTTCGCCTTGTCCGCCTTGTCTGTCTGTCTGTCTGTCTGCCTCACTAAGTGGTGCCGCACATGAGGAAATATCTTTTCAGCAGCGAGTATCTTGCAGATACATACCAACTCTGGTATTTGCAGCTATTATCAGCTAAATTAAGATGTGTTTAAGATCGAGTTCAGTCCACAGATTATCTAAACTCCCATACAGATATTTATGTATAAAGCAACTGCCATTTACCGTGTTGCGCATTTACTTATATCATCATTATAATGAATATTTTCAGATCTGCCGCTAAACGATTGGCAATTGCACGGAAAGGATTTTTAACTGCATTTTGGAAACAGCATTTATATGATCATAAAGAGAAATTGATTGATTATTAATTTAAATTGTTGATAAAATGAAATTAATTAGAGTTGATATTCATTTACATCGTAAAGAAACTAAATAACAATTTTCTAATGTAATTTAGGGTAGTTTTTTATATTTATTTGAACTATTGTTTGCGGTTTCTTGTCGACTGTTCAGGTTAAATAAATAATTAATAATTTTGTATCAAATTTAAGGGAACATGAAATACTTTCTATACAGACATGCTCCACAGAAATGACAAAGTTAATGATAATGACAAATTCTCGTTGAATTGTTTTAACTTCCTGCTGAAAAGAATCCTTAAATCTAACTGCTTTCATCTGCCTTTCACCAATATTTTAGCCAAAAACTAAAAACTGAGCACCTGCTGCCGTTGCATTCAGGATAATTTCTCTTGTTGTAACTATTTCAACTTTATCGAATGCATTGTATCTGAGACAAAAACTCAGCTGAAGCCTCAACACAGCTCAAATTGTCTACCTAACTCTCTTGAAACATACCAAATGCCATTGTTATGGGAGAACCTTTTCTTTTATTTTTCCTTTTTTCTTTTTATGTCTAGTTTTCATTTCTTACACTCCTACTGCTTTTCCTCTTCGGCTTCTTGCCTGTTTTCTATTGTGCGTTATTTCGTTTTTCGACTATTTGGTTTTTATTATTTTTGGTTAAATTTATGACTCGTTGCCGCCAGTTTCATAGTGTGACCATGCCATGTGTTGCATTCAACTTGAGAATGCGTTTCTTGTTTTTCCTCTCTCTCTCTCTTTCTATCTTTATTCCTCTTCAACATCTCCATTGTTTGGTTATTCGTTTAGCGTGCTGCAGCTAATCTCCTCGTTCTACCTACGCATTTACGAGCAGAAACTTAAGAGACCAAGAAAACCCGAAACCGAAACCGAACCCAAAGACCAAAAATTTCTACTCTATTTGGCGGCACAAATTGCCTTTGACCTTGTCCCTCTCTCTCTCTTTCTCACTCTCTCTGTCTAACCATGAAGGGAAACTGCAGACAGAGTTCTTTGAGAATCTGACGGCCATTTTGTAGTTAAGAGGTGGAGGAGGAGCAGGAGATGGAAAATGGTGGAGGGGTATGAGAAGACTATTGAAATAATTTTGCCGCCTTTGCATTGTTGCTTCAATTAGGCAGCATTTGAGGCAAAATAAGTGAAACTTTGCACATTAAATGGGAACTGGGAAATGGGAAATGGCAATGGAAATTGCTCTAACTGTTCCCTGTCTTTCTGTCAGTCTCTGTTTGTCTGTCTGTCTATCTGTCGTCTCTGGATTCCCGCTGTAAAAACAGATAATCATAAAAATTTAGCAGCATGAAAATTGTTAAATTTTATTAACAAACTTTTTTGGTCTGTTTTTGTTTTTTTCGTTCTTTCCGCTTTTATATATGGCCAAAAATTTAATTTGTAACACAGAGACAAAAGACAAATCAGTTGGCGTTGGTTGAAAATGCGCGACGAGCAAATACCCTGTGAGAATCATTTTGCTCAAAAAGATAATGGAAATTCCTTGTTTGTAGCAGGAAAAAGTGCAAGTAAAGCAATTGGTTTAAAAGTATAAAATATGTTTTATAGAATATCTTTAATTGATAGGTCAACTTATAGTAAATTTATTAGATATCTCTTCTCATAATTGCGAATACAAAAATTTGTAAAACATAAATACGATGAAATAATGGAATGATGTACAAAGTGGAGGATAAACTGGCTGATATATATTTGAGAAACATATACCTCAGGGAATATTAATTACTTTGAAATTGTTAGAGAAATAAAATTCAAAAAAAGAAGCTAGATTATATAGTAGTAGTATTCATACAGATACTTGATATAATATTCTCTAGAATTCAAACGGAATACAGATCAAATACCCTTTTCTGTCGCTTGTAATAGTTACAGGGTATAACAAATGTAATCATAAATACGCATAGCATTTGTTGTTGTTGTTATTGTTGTAACTTTCAGTTCGGCTTTTGTAGTTGTTGTTGCAATTGCGTTCGTTTTATATATTTATACATTTATTTGTAGTTGTGGCATTACACACACGCATGTGTGTGCGTGTGTGTGTGTGTGGGTTTTACCTGACTCTGTGTGGGATTATTCCTGCCAATGCGAAATTATACAACTTTGGCAACTTTGGCCTTTGTTTTCGGTTCCCTTTTTATTTTCGATTTTTCTTTTTTGTGTTATTTTCTTTCTACGAAATTGTTGCTTATTGCTTTTGGGCTCAGCTCAGCGTGTAAGCCGCTGCTCTGTTTTATTATCCCTCTCTCTCTCTCTCACTCTTTGGCACTCTTTATTGTATGGATGCAGGTAAGCGTGAAAATTTGCTAAGCCAACTTAATGCAACTTCTTCTTGGGATCTGTCGCTGATGCTGCTTCCTGCTGATGTTGCTGCTGTTGTTGTTGTTGTCGTTGCTGTTGTCGTTGTTGCTACTGTTGTTGTTGCTGACCCCTACGCATTGTTTTCAATACTGCGTTTGACCCTGTCGCCTTTTTCTTTTCCCTGCTGCGTCGACAATTTATGCGGCATTGTCCGACCCAAAACGAGGACTCTGTATCTTCGACTTGTATCTTTGGCTGTATCTTTATCTTTGGCTGTGTATCTGTATCTGTTGCTGCTTCCTTTCACTGCTGCCTAATAGAGATATGACCGCGTCTTGTGCTGAACATGAACCTGAACCTTTGGACAGACTTTATTTAATTTATACATTAACCCCTTTGGCTGCCCCATCGTGTCACACGATTTGCATTGCATGTTGTCACGTCATTCTGTCAACTGGCAACACTCGCAGCACTCGCAACACTTGCAACACTGCGACACGCCCCACAGTCAAGCTGCCACCTCAGCTCACCTCATCTCCCTTCCTGCCTCATTCTACCTTGAGCATTTTTCCTTTCTTTCAGCTACCGTGAGTAATTAAGCCACATGCCTTTTGCCAAGTTGGCGACTTGCCTCAAGTTGCCGCCTCCTGTGGCAGCTTCAGAAGTCAGAAGTCGTTGTCGGCTTTGACGACGCATTCCTAGATCCAATTAAAGTGCCATCAAAATCACTTAAGAGGGCCGCATTTGACAATCAACTTTAATAAAGACCATGAATGGCCACCCTGTTTCCCACCTCCCCCTGAATGTGACTCAACCTTGACCCAAGCAAAGGCGGCGTTGACAATAAATGGGCAACAGGAGTCGGCAAACATTGTTGCAAGTCCAGCGAGTCATGCCACGCCAAGGGGGCAACAACAGGCCAAGGGAAACAAGTTGCGATAACAACAGCAACAACAACAACCAAAAAAAAGGGCGCAAAAAAATTATGAAAAATTAATTTCTGGCCGACGGCAGACACTGTGAGGAAGGGCGGGACACGGGATGGGATGGGGGAAAAAGGGGCAGACAGACACATGGAAAGTGATTCGCAGGGTCAGGGAATTTGCCGTTGTTGTTGTTGCTGTTGCTCAAATTGTTATTGTTGCTTGTGTTGTTTATGCGTGGCAAAAATAACGAAGTGAATCACGAAAATGTTGCCAGATGAGTGCTAAATGTGTTTTAATACTTTTATGGCAAAAGGAATTAAGTTAAAATAACAGCGGGAACAGAGAGAATACACTTAGGGGAAGTTTTTTCGTAGCGTTGCCAGATTTCTGAATTAACGATATATTACAAATGCCCAAATGGGAAAATTAATTGTGTTTATTATATTAATTATTACAAAATACTTCTCCACACATTTAACATAGTTAAAGTTATTCAGCGTTGCCATATCTTTGTATTTTAGCATAATTCAATTATTTAAATGATGGGTTGTCAATGAAAACTAAATAAAAGAAAGCCTTTTGCCATTTAGGAATACTTTTCAATAGAATTAGTAAATAAAAAAAAAATATGCAGCGTTGCCATACTGACTTACTTCAGGTAAATGAATAAAAATTAGACAAAGAATAATAAATACAAATACAAATTGAGTTCAAGAAGACATTTAAGATTAATTAGATATGGTTAAAGTTACACAGCGCTGCCATATCTTGGCAATTTAGAATTTTGAAAAAAAGGTACAGTTAAGTTTTATCAAACTATTCAGCTATATAAATATACAAAGTACGAAAAATGTTCATACTTATTTATAAGTTACAGCGTTGCCAGATTCTCAATAATGTCATTTGTGATATCCTTAAAAGCTGGAAATATTCCTTCAGCGGCGTTTTATGCTAATTACACTCAATTCTTCTCTGAAATGTAAACCTTTTAACTGATTTCTTATGTTTAATGTAACTTGTTCAATTGATTTCGCAAATGCAGCGTTGCCATATTGCACTTTATAAGCTTTTTAGTTCACAAACATAGGCCATAGTTTACTTACAACCTGCAATTTATAAAATAATTTGAGCTCCCTTTTCACTTAAGTGAACATCATGAATAGCTGTCACGCATAAACCCTCCGCTTGAGCGGGAATCGAACAGCAACAACAACAACAACAAAAAATGCAAAGATCACGCTTGAGTTTACCCTTAGTTGCGCTTTTGTGTGAATGTTTTACAATACATTCCACTGTTGTTGCGGTAACGATGACGATTGCCACCACCAACATCAGTGGCAACTTTGGCTGCAGGCATTCCCCCTGCCCCTTTCTCACTAACCCTCTCACATCAGTCGACGGTTTCTGTCCGTCTCAGTCTCTGGATATGGGCGCATTCAGCGCGGTCCCTTCGATTTGTTGGTCTGTCATCATGCCTCATCATTGTCAGCCGCCTGCCTGGACGACGCTTGGTAGAGATGCCTCCTCATGCCTCCTTCAGTTTCTCCTCCTGTTCCTCCTGACTCAACAAAGTTGTTGTCGTTGTCGTTGTTGCTGTTGCTGTTTCTGTTTCTGTTGTCGTCGTCAGCATGTGCAACATTTTCATCATCATTATTTTATGTTGCAGGCAAAGCAAAGGCATCTTTCTACCTTTGCTGCCGATGCTTACACAATTTTTTTGCTCCTTCTTCTTTTTGTTGTCTTATTTATGCGTTATTGAATTTTGTTTATAATGCGACATGTTGCCCCCAGTTGATGTTGCTGCCGTTGATGTGTCTGCAGAGGAAGCAGCAGCAATTGCTGCTGTTGCTGTTGTCGCGCAATTATGCATTTTTGTTTACTTTTGCGTAGCCTGGGAATGTTTATGGTTTCTAAATATTTACAAATGAAAAGAAGAAAAAAAACCACATGCAACGAAAGCTGTCACAGTTGTTGTTGTAGTTGTTGATGTGTTGTTGTTGTTGTTGTTGCATATGCAATTGAGCCATCAATGCCAATGCCAATTGTCACCAGTGGCCAAATCACAGCGCGAGTGTCAAGCAAATGTCAATTTCTTGCTGCGAGATCAGCGAAGATCAGTGAGATCATCAACTGGATGCTTGCAACAGATTCGCTTCACCCCTCTCACTCACTCTCGGTCACCATCTCTTTCTGGTGCTTGCAACAATCTTCACTTTAGTCGAGACGTTCGAGACGTTGATTTTTATTGACAGCTCACAGCGGTTTATTAATGATCGTGCTGGGTTCAGAGAGAGATTTGCCACAGATACCAGCTGAAGGTGGAGAAAGAGAAGGAGAGGGAGCAGGAGAAGGAGACAGAGTCTCAGTCTGAGAAGCAGAAGAGGCAAACACGCGATGCTGCCACAGACATCAATCTGCGAGCATCAATGTTGTCTCAGGATCACTCAGCTGTCCTGTCTGTCTGTCTCTCTGTCTGTCTGTCTGTCTCACTGAGAATCGCTTCGATCCTCAGTCATGCAAATTCTTGTCTTGATTAATTAACCGCACAAATTGCAGCTGTGGCATTAATTAATTTTTCACAAATAATTTATGAAGCAACTAGCGAACTTTGCAGTCGCGTCACGTTTGCAGCTCGAATCTTTTGCCGTGCCTGGTTGAATGGCTAATTAGGCCGTAAATTCTGTAGACAGTCGATAAACGAATAAACGATCGCCTAATCGATCTGACAATTAATATAGAATTATGCTGAATCAATTAGTAGGCAACTCAAGCGAAGATGATCAACATGACTTCACATTTACTCGAGAGTCTTCAACTTCGACTTCGACTTCGAAGATTTTTCCTAGAATATTTCTATCGTCTCAAAGACATGCCGACATTTGCATGGGGGCGTTGTAAGGAAATCTCTCACTCACGTTGTGGTAATAGTTTCCCACAAGGTGCGTCACTAATTAAATATTTACTTTGGCCCAAAGGCCACACCCGGCTAACCCAGTTCCAGTTTCCAGTTCTGATTTCGATTGCAAATGTTTACAGGCAAATGAAAAAGAATAGAAATAAAATGAAAATAATGAAAAAAAGAATGTAAACAATTCCACAGCGCAACACTCTAAATAAATGTCTGTACTGTAATTTGAGCCTCGAAAAACAAAAGAGGAGAAAACAGAACCGAACCGAACCGAACCGTTTGCTGTCACTCAAAATGGCTCTTAAAATGTAAATAATGCTAAAAAGAAAGAGAAAAATTCCAGAGAGAGAAAGAAAATGCTAAAGGGACGGCGACAAGTGACGCCTTATCTTAAATGCATGCCTCATCGAGAGTTCTTCCCCTGCCCCTGTCCCTGTCTCTGTCCCTGCTGCAAAGTGTCTCAGCACTCATTCTCAAGTGATTGGCCTATCGCATTTCTCTCTCTCAAAAGTGCAATAAATTAACTAGAAGTTGGAGTAAACTCGCCCCGCACTCGCAGTTGGCTATAAAGTGCCATTTGACAGACTTTGGGCTCCAATCGCGGCTAAAACTAATGAATTTGATGACAAAACTCGTTGAATTTAAAGCTAACAGCGCTACCAGCTTTTTATTTTTATCCTCCACTGCGTGGGTAGTTTCGAAAGTTGTAGTAGTTTCAAATAAAGTTGTTCCGATGTTGGAAAAGAGTGTAAGAGATATTAAGAAAATGTATGTTAAAAAAATGCAAATTTGTATTTTAATAAATTGTTTATAGAGTTGAAAAACTTATGTATTAGTAAAAAAAATCTGAAATTTTAACAAAGTAAAAACTAGTCAAAATATGTATAAGAAACAATCCTAGCTCTCCTTATTCCATGGAATTTACATAAATAAGTAATAAAAAATAAAATCTGAACACTGTTAAATTTGAGTGAAGAATAAGTTAATGTTTTTATAGCATTTTATTGTGAAGTTTCCTTTTTTTTTTTTAATTTCTCCACGTAATTAATTCATTTTGTTATTATATTATTTCTGATCTTTAATTAAATTAACCTTTACTTGTTTTGTTCAAATGTTTAAATTTGTAGTTTGTAGTTTCTTTACCATTTTGCTGAATTCAAATCCAACTGCGAGTCAAGTCGGTTTTTCTAGCAATTCATGAAGCTGCCCCCACAACAAAGGCAACAACAACACAAGCAACAACAGCTGCAACAACAATATTTCGCATATAATAACTATAGTTTGAATATTTATGGTAAATGCGATGCCGGCGCAATATCAATATCAAGTTCTTAACATATTTCAGTGTCTTATCAGGCAGGCGGCAAATGAGTTTAGGCCCTGTCCAAAGTCGCGAGTCGCAGAGTCTCTCAGTGTCTCAGAGACTGTGGGCAACATGTTGCATTGTAGGTTGTTAGTCTCGTTGTTGTTGCTGTTGTTGTTGCTGTTTTCGTTGCTACGTTGGGTTGACAGTCATTTAGATTTATGGCTGATTGTCTGCGTGGCAGTCAAGCCAAGTACTCGTTGTTGTTGCCGTTTTAGCCTTATTTGCACGCAGCGCAGTCCAATTTTGCATGTTGCAAGTTGTTGGTCGTTGCCTGTTGCCCGTTGATCGTTGTTGTTGTTGTTGTTTTGGGTTGTTGTCGTTGTCGCTTACGCAGGTGACTACAAGAAAGCAGCAAACTTGTTTTAGCCAACATGGCCAATTTGCATGTGTCGCACTCGACGAGGCGGAAGATGGCTTGAACGAGGAGGCAGCGAATGACACAGAGAGAGAAAGAGAGAGGGAGAGAGGAAGAGGGAAGTCGCCCGAGGTCTTAGTCATTGGTATTAGATATCACAAATGCGATAAACGTTCATGTGCCGCATCTTTTATTGATTTAAATGCCATTGCAATGTCGCTGTTGTTGTTGTTGTTGCTTGTGTTGCATCTTTTCATTTTGGCCACAAAATCGCTTAGTTTATATGGGCTTGAGTCTGGGAAAAGAGATTAGGATTAAGCCGTTTGTCAACTTGTCATAATTGCAGACAGACGGCGCCGTCGATCGGCTTGTTAGCAAATTATAAACGTTGCTTGCAACGTGCGGCAGCAACGCCAACGTTGTTGCAACATGCGCACAAACGATGACTCAAGGCAATTCTTTTAAACATTTTTTCATAATTTTTCGTGAAACGCGTAGGCAGCGCCAAATACAAATCCAACATCAAATCTCAACTGGCAACATGGAACTTGCAACTTGCAAGTTGCCACAGCCGGCGGCAACTTCTCCAACTCCCAACTCTCTTGAAGTAAACTGCAAAACGCCAAACTTCAACTTCATCAAGTGCAAATATGCAAATCTTCTGGTTTGAGCTCAGCTTGGCCAAGACAGACAAAAAACCTACTCAAGTTGCAACTTGGCGTATCTACCTGCCACTTGGCATCTGTTTTACAGTCCCCGCGGAAATTAGTTTTCGTTCGCAGAGAAATTATGCCTTGAATCGGCTTGACAGATATCAACTCTGATTATATTTAGCTGTCGTAAAAATAAGTTGACATTTTATAGACATTTGTGAGATAATTTGGAAGACAAATTATTAATTAAAATTTATTTGAATTAATCTTATCTTGAGTAAATTCTATTCTATTTATACTACATTTAATGCACTTTAGAAATTAGAAAAAGTTGACTAACAATATAATGTAATCGCTTAAATGTAGTCCAAAAGAAAAGAAAATTATTTTTAAAGGTGGTAAACAATTTAAAAAGAAGGAAAAAATAAAAAAATGAATTTTACAATCCTTCGAGCCGGATTTGAACCAGCGACCTATGGATAACTACACATTCCGAAGCACTCTACAGTCCACCGCTCTACCAACTGAGCTATCGAAGGCATGCAAACACAGATTACTAATCTTCAATATGTTTATTTTGTTTGTGTATTCATATTTTAATAGATAATGATGCAGCAAAACAAAATATTTATTTTTAGAAATTTCACAAAATATTTTAAGAATTTAACTACATAATTTGTACAACTAAAGAAATGTGCTTGGTTTTTAAGCAATCAAAAAAAGAAAATTAATTTTAAAAAATTCAAGAAACCATTGAAAATTTGTGGTTTTTTGAGACACAAAAGTCTTTGCAACTGTGTTTCACCGACTTCAGTTCTAAGCTATCAGATATTTGCTGCTGATATTTGGTATGTGGGTGGCTTACAATTTAACAAATGTATCACAAGTCAAAGATCTAAGCAAAATTGCTACATTTTTGCTTTAGGTCAAAGCCCACAAAACCCACACAAATTGGCAAAGAAAAGCTAGAAATACATACTTATAATAATCTCAATCTCAAATATATTACAAAAGAATTATATTTCAAATAAAAAAATACATAAATCATTTCTCAGAAATAATGTCGTGCAGAATTTGTTGAGGAGCTTAAACAGAAAACGTCAGATATAAAAGCGCTGAAGGATCTGTTGCAACAATTTGTATACTTAATATGCATTATATTGAATGAAAAACTTGGGGATGATTTGAGCTACGATCAGAGATTATGCAAGGAGTTGCAACAACGAGTGCTCGAGTCCTTGGAGTCAACGTCCAACGCTGAGAACTAAGTATCTTTTTTTAATTTTTAGGTGCAAGGAGAAATAAATTGTAGCTAAAAGCTTAAGTATTTGTATGCTGGGAACTGCATTTGTCTGGGCTGCAAGTTGCAAGCTACTCCCGTTATAAGCTAGCATAAATCTAGCTGCCACATCACCTTTCAACTTTGAAAGCAGCTCAACAAACGCTCCGAGCTGCCCGCAGCAGCAGCAGCAGCAACGCCTTCTCTCTCTTTTAAAAAAATAAAAAAAAAAATTGTGGAAAACCCATTTTCCGAGCGTTCGTTGCATGCAAAAATGTGGCAACAGCAACAATTTAAACGCCAACTGCCATAACTGCAACATTTGGGCAGCCCCAAAAAAAATATAAGAAAAAAAAAGGAAAAGAGACAGAAAAGCGGCTGCAAGTTTGCATTTAACGCGGCTGCCAGGCTTAATTTTTTCCTTATTTTTAATATCGCAACGCTCAAGAAAAATAGTTGAAAAAGACATGAAAAAAACCCACGGCTATGTAAAGCTGCAACTGCAACAAAAGGCGACTCGTTGCATTTGCCACAGACACACACACACACAGACAAATACACTCAATTGCAATTGCTTGCAGCCGGTCCAAGTCCATGTCCAGAATCACGTCCATGTCCAGGAAGCAAAACTCTTGCGTATTTGCGTAGGCAAAACTTGGCTCTTGTCTTGCCCACAGAGATTCACCCTGAGAACTGAGAACGGCGAACTGCAAACTGACGAGGGGGGAAACTGAGGACTCGGACTGAGACTGGAGAGAATTGAGACTCGCTCGCTAGTTGTTTCTTTTTTTCCTTTCATAATTAATTATTGTTTAGCTGGAAAGTACCGCTGGCAGATCAAATAACTCAGAATAGCAGAGAAAAGCAAAAAATGTGCAAGCGCTTAATTAAAAAGGAAGCAAATACTAAAAAGTGCTACTTAAGAGAGTTTTTAAATGCGAAAAGAATTTAGCATTTAAGTAAATTCTTAAACGTTATCAATATAAACTTAAAAGATATGTTTAAAGCAGCTTTGGTACCAAATTTCAAAAAGTTAGCACAAGTCGATGATCAGTTCACATAGGCTAACTATGTTTATTAGTTGAATAATATAACGTCAATTATACTTTTATTCTACTCAGCATATAAAAATAAATTCTATTGGCATATCAAATTTGACTTCTTTATGGATTAATAAACTTTGTAAAACAACATTTTTATGAGGTTTACTAAATTAATTCGTTAGCTTTATAAATATTAATGGTACTGCTATAAAAAGTAACTCATATCTCAAATTTCAGCTATATAGCTACAGTAAAGGCTTAGTTACCATAGGTTGCTGAACAAAATACTACAACTAAATTATAGGAAATACATAAATTGATGTCGGAGTCCAGCAATCATTCAACTCCTGCTCACATTCACTTTAAAATCCCATTTTTCGACTCGTCTTCAGGTTTTCCCGTAACTTGCAACTGATAAAGCTGTAACCCGTCAAATCGTTTACTCTTAGATTTATCTGTAAGGTCCGTTAAATTGGCGCAACTGCAGTCCGTAAATGAGATAATACAAATGACGCAGTCTGAAGTCTGGTCACCCTTAACCCCAGCATGCCCCCTCTTCTCTCTCTTTTTGAGCCAAAGGTCTCGTTAAGTATAAGCTCAAATAGTGAAATGTGTGTAATCTAATGCTTATTAAATGCTTTTTAATGCAACAAGCAGCAAGCTTGCAGCACACGCAACAATTTGAATTGGGGATTCCGATTCCCGATTTCGAGAATCCTGAGTCCCAAAACATTTAACACGCAACAACGGGAACAACAACGTTGG
The DNA here is from genome assembly GCA_037043435.1 of Drosophila suboccidentalis. Taxonomy (NCBI): domain Eukaryota; kingdom Metazoa; phylum Arthropoda; class Insecta; order Diptera; family Drosophilidae; genus Drosophila; species Drosophila suboccidentalis. The sequence continues at coordinate 117,271 of JBAMBK010000537.1, read as the reverse complement.
TGTTGAAGCTGCTGCCACTGATACTGATACTGATGAGCTGTGTGGGCCATGTGGCAAATGTGGCAAGTGTTGCACGCGACGCCGTCGCACGTTGATAATAAATTGTATAAAATTATCTCAACGGCACACGGCAGCCAGACAATAAAGCCTGCTGCAGGCTTGTCCCCTCGCCCACTCCCCACTTCCCACTTCCCTTACCCGAGGAAAGGGTGGTGGCATGACCAATCGGGTGGTGGGTCAATCGCTGGCTGCTTGTGGCAGCGTGCAACACTTTCGAGAATCACAACGCAGCTAAGCGGGTCATAAAAATTATCTGCTGCTAAACGTCGCCCTCAACATGTTGCCCAGGGTTGACACCGAGACACCGAGCAAAATGAGCAGCAACAACAGCGACAACGACAACTCTGGCAAGAGGCAGAATGCTTATAATGTTACTCTGGGGAGCGTTTTTCCAGCTAGCCTGCAGTTTTCCACAAGCTGCTCAGCACTGAGCGAGCAAAGAGAAGGAAATGATGGAGACGGAGAGAAGGAGAGGAGGAGGAGAGAGAAAAGAGCAGCGACAGGCTGCAACTGGCGTGCAGTTTGTCTCCAGGGAATTTCATGAACAATTTTTTGTCCATTTCTTTTTTTGTATATTGCCTAGTTAAGATTTTTCAGAGAGGAAAAAAAGTGTTACAATTGCTGCGGCTCAATTTTCCGAACATTGCCCGTTGGCCCTGTTGTAATTTTCCCGAAACAGAGGGAGTAAAGAGACTGTAGATTGTAGGAGACTGTAGGGAAAAATCTCATGTGCATTATGCAAAATTGGGCTAAGTAGCAGTTAAGTTCAGTTCAGTTCGGTTTAAGTTTCGATGCAGTTTTTGGGGCAACCTTTGAGTCATGTAAATGAAGTCAAGTGCTGCTGCCATTGTTGCAGCTGCAACTGCAACATGTTATTTCAACAATCACATGATTGGTTAACTGAATTGTTAAAGCACGTAGTTGCCTGGGAAGCAACAGCCCAAGGAAAGAGTGGGAGTCGAAAGGAAGGGGAGTATTATCCAATTTTTGGGGAAATATGTCAAGCATGGTAATCATCGTAGTTATTTTATAACCAAGTGAAGCCGAATAATTAAGTTAACCATAAGAAAACAGATATTTCTAAGATAAGATTCGAGCTAGAATTCTTTCGTTTTCGAGAGAGACAAATCGTATAAAAATTCGAAAATATTTAGAGGCAGCACTAAAGATTCATATCGAGATTTCTTTTGATGTTTAAGAACATAAAAACTGCAACTCAAATCAAATTTAAACATATATTCGGTTTGCCATTAAAAACCGTAATTAAAGTTTTATCTATAATAAGCAAAGACAGCAGAGAATTCGTAATAATTTTCTCAGAAATAATTCCATTAATTTTCTAGCATAATTTCGAGCTGATTAGCAGCAAGTAAAGTTGCACATTTTCCGGTTAACCGCAACAAATGATTATGGACTAAGCCAATACCATAGACAATGTCTTTAGCAATATTTTCGAAACTTCCAAGACACACAAAAACTAACCACAAAAGCCACAAGATACAAACTATTTTATTTGTTAATGATTTTTATTATTAAGTATGCTCTGATCTCTGTTTTTGTTTGGCTTTTGATGTAATTGCACCCAAAAACAGAAAGAAATAATTGGAAACTAACGCAATCGGGTTTTTAAAGTGAAGAAAACAAACATATGTTCATTTTTTGGAAAGAGGTTTTTTCTAAGAAAGTCTAATGCCGTATAGAGATGACAAAAACTCTTTCGATGAAGATCAACCCTTGGAAATAGAAAAAGAACCTTTCTGTTTTTGCTGTGTAATATGATCCATGTTGGGTTTATTTAGCTGAAATTTGTTGTTAAGCTGTGCATTTAACAAATCTATCTATAATATAAGGCAGGTAGCCCATATATCACCCCCGACGGTAAAAACAATTCGAGAGGAAAACCAAAAATAATATAAAAGGCAAAATGTGTAAAGTTGAATTATGCTCGATGTCGTGTCTATAAAGCGGCATTAAAATCCATTAGCAAACGCGCCGCGGTGCCTTAATTTCTGGTCGTCGTCGTTGTTGTTGCTGCAACTCGTGCCCCCACCAAAAATAGTCAAAGCGAGGCACCAAATGTGGCAACGGGAATGGAAACAACAAATGACACTAATAAATATCTGCAGAGGCAGAGGGAGAGGAAAGATAGAGAGAGAGGGACTAAAGCTATGCATTTCCACAAAGGATTTGTTGGCCATTAGAGCGCGGAAATAGTTAATCATATTTGGAGTTCAAAAATGTGTGGCAACTCTGGTGAAGACTTACCCTTGAGCGCGGCAACTAGTGTTAATCCATTTAATCCAGCGAACAGCAGCAGGAGCAGCAACAACTGTTGCCAGCGCTGCAACTGCAACTGCAACAGATGCACATAAACTGACAATGGAGGTGACTGACGCATCGTCGTCGTCGTCATCGTCGTCATCTGATGTATTTTTAGCTGTTTAGCTGCTGCCTTTGGCGACGTTGGGGCGACAACATTTTGATTGTTTCTGTTTCTGTTTCGGTTTTGGTTTTGGTTTCTGTGTCGTTGTTTGATCTCCCTGACGCTGTTATTTATAATTTGATTATTTTCATTTTTATTTCGAATTTGAAATTCACTTTTAATTTGATTATGCGTTGTGGCACGCATTTCACATGAATGCATTTTGTCAGAATTCTGTTTCACTTCTCTTTGGCAAACTGAATAAATATAATCCGTTGTGGGATTCACTTAGCACTCGTTTGATTTCGATTGGCACTATATTCGTAATTATTATTTGAATCCTTTCTATGCCATGGCGCTTTGTAGAGCCGGAAGCCGGAACCGGACTAGGCAGCCAATGACGTTGGCGTTACGGCACGAAAGTCGAACGCTCGCGCGACCCGAAGAAAAACTCGCTTGTGGCATGCGAATTTTTCCTAGAACGCGAAAATACCGAACGTGATACGAACGAGAAACGCACGAACCGCTCGCACAACCGATGCGACCGAGAACCAGCAGCAAATTGAACGCGCGTCCACAGCGACACTGTTAACATTCGGCTGTTCAGCTAACAGCCCTAACTGTCCACACAATCCACACAGTCCACAGCACTCTGTCAGTGCATTACTCACTATGGCACTGTTATTCGCATGGATGTGCACTCTTCTAACCAACGCAGTCCCTCTGTTAAACTTGTTGCATGCTGTGGATGTTAACTGTGTCTCTTTCCCGCCTGTTTACTTTTGTTTACAACTGCACATCGTTTGTTTTGTTCCATTTGCCATTCGTTTCAACGTGGCGCCGACAAATGTTGAGCAACATTTGTTGTGGACTTTGTTTGTGGATGGCAAGACGCCGAAGCTGTTGTTTTCAACAGATTTTACAATAATTTATTAAATAGGTTTATTATTAATTAATCTATTTTGTTGGCGCTGACTTTTAATAAGAATTATCTTTTAACTGTGACCTCGAGTATTTTGTTCGCTGCTGTCGACGCAAACAAAGATACTTTTATGACTGTCATAAAAAATGACAAAAGGTGCACAAAATAAGCATGCTCTAGTAATTTTTAGCTAATTAGTCTGGAATCGAATCACTATATTTTCTAATGTTAACCGCAATTCAGCTTGCTTCTATCTTTCTTCAGCTCTATTTTTCGCTATGTTTTGTTTCGGGGGAATCACAAATTTCAATTGAAAACGCTGCCAGCGCTTTCCGTTTAAAAAAAAAACAATTTATGTACATTTTGCTGGCAAACGCAAAAATAACGAAATGTTGTCAACAATTGGAATTTCAAGTACTTCAAGGAAGCGGAAATATGTACAATAATAATATTTATACAAAATTGCGTTTACTTAACCAAGAGATGCCCTGTGTTTAGTTTTCAAATTGTGATTTGAAAAAAAATTTAACTTTTTAATACTATTCTGTCAAATCAATGTACAGTTAATAAAGTAATTACTTTGTGTACAATGTATTTATATTTAAACTGAAAACAATACTTACTAACTCAATAGATTTTATTTTCTGAAATTATTAGGTATAAAAAGGAAAAAATTTACAAATTTAGATGTTCAAGGGTGCCATGAAATTTAAGTGAAATTCAAGCGAAAGCGATTTCTGTGGCACCCCCGATTGTTTTGAAAAAAATTTCTTGACTAACAGTAATTGTTCTTTTTTTTAACATAAATTACTGTTAAATTGCTCTGAAAACCATAAACAAATACACATAAAATGAAAAGAAAATAAAATATTTAAGAGTATAGTACAAGTAAAGTATGCATTTTGATATGTATTCAGAGAGAGATCTGCCCAATTTAATAAGCATTAAATTTATACAAATTAAGATACTGTTTATAAATGGACGCAGTCGATTTCTTGACACCTTTTGCCTACATATTTGTTAAATTTCAATTAATATTTTATTCGGTATTTTAGAGTGGGTTCTCGGGGTTTGGGTATCTCAACTCATTAAGGCGCCGATTGTGGATATACTTTGGCCGTCTTTTTCGACATATAAAAATGTATTTCCATTGTTGTATTGTTTGGTGTTGTGCCGTCTTGTTGTTAGCTCATTGGCAACATGTTGGCTTTGCCTTTTGACCAATCTCCCCGCTGCCCCTTCTCAGCCCTTTGACTGGGCTCTTAAGTGGCGACCATTTGCTATCTAATCTGAACGAGTGCCGCACTCGCTCTCCAGCTGTTAGCTCATCCATTTCCATTTCCATTTCCAAACTGCAATAAACGCCAGACAAGACAGACAGATAGACACTCAGACAGACAGACAAACTGACAAACTTCGAACGCGTTTCACAACAATCGGAACGAGAAACAGAATCACAGCGATCGAGGCCTTTTTATTTCAGAATCACATCCATATCCATATCCATATCGTCTCGGCTCCGTTAGAAGCCGCTAATGAATTTCGAAAAAACGAAAAAAAATCAATTGAATTAACGAACGATATTCTATTAATTTATCAAAAATGCATATCCAAAAGGGCTTTTTATAAATCGCTGCCTAATTTCCCAACGTTTGTTAAATAATCAATAACTTCTTTCTCACTCTTCATCTCACTCTCCCACTCACTCTCTAACTATCTCAGGTAGTTCTTTCTGGAGTGTGAATTTTGTTCATTAATGCAGTGCATGGTGCTGTAGATACAGATACATTTACCAAGTGTAAAATAAAGGTGTGTATCTTTTATAGAAAATTGTGCGTGTTGCTCGGATTCGTTTTCGGGTTCAGGTTCATGTCGAGGTTCACGGCACCACCTGCCTCGTCTCGCAGCGATCCTCAACAATATGCATTGTCTACACGAAAGGTCAGAGTGCATACAATGCACGTACGTACATGCCTTTATTCTTTGGGTGTACAAAAGACAGGTAAAACTGCGCTCAGGTAAACCGTATTTCAAATGCTGATAATTGGCCAATTTATAGGGACTCTGTGCGCCGTTGCCGCACTTCGCTGTGAAGTTTGACAACGCTGCTCAACGAGCATAAATATTGACATGGCTTAGCGCTGGCATTGGGCACATTTAAATGTTTATGTTAGCCGTAACTTGTCATTGTCTGACTGCCTCCCTCTCCCTCTCTCTCACTCTCTCTCTTTCTCGGTCTCTCTATCTCTCTGTCTGTCAAGTCTGTTGGTAAGCCCATGTTAATGACATGTAAGTTGCGTCTCAATTGCGGATTTACAGCTCCACTTTACTTCACAAAATGAAATGACATTTTGATTGCCAGCCAAAAGTTCACTCAGAGCATAACAAACAGCATTTGTTATTCATAACACACGTACATATGATTCGTTCTTGCATTCATGCTTATACTCACAGAAGTTGGCTTTAATTTGACTTTTACTTTCGATATTAATTTATGGGACCGGCTAATTTGCCAATCAAAAACACTGAAAAGGCGTTAATGGCAGCTGCGGGCGGTCTTCGAAGTAACTTCAATTTGGGGTATATTTGCTATGTCAAGCAGTTTGTCTTACTGGAAAAAGAAGATTTCTTTAAAAGTTTATGAAATAAGTATTTGATATGGTAAATCTTTATCAATATTTATAATTACTTATAAAAGATAGTGATAGTGACTAGTGCCTTAAATAATAAGCGTTAGCTTGTAGCTCTAGGAATCGAAATAAAACAATTAAATTAAATTAAAAATAAAAAAATAAAGATTTTCTTGTCTACATCAATCGTTATGCACATCTAAAAATCCATAATAATTATAATCAAAAAATGAGAATCTGAATTAGATTTTGGAAATATGTATTTCTGTAAATGATTAAAACTTTATTTCCAAGTCTTTATTCCTTAAGAGACTCTCGCAACATTATATTCATTTTACAGGCAATTTAAAGGTCCATATATTTGAGAATTTGTTAATTATCTATGAAATATTTCTTTGATATACAAAATGCTTACTCCATATCGAACATATATAAAGTATCTTTATCTTTAATAAGTCATATTCTCCTCAAGAGCATCTAAATTTCAGTTTATCCCAAATAAAAACACAGCAAACGTTTCGCTTCTCCAATTTTTTAATCGGAATCCGAGAATCTGCAAAGGCAAAAGCCGACGACGATCACAGAAAAAGATACATACGCAAAACAGAGACTGAAGAGTCCCAAAAGTGTTTCCGCATTTAAGTCAAGTTGAAGCTGAGTTTGCAATTGGTTAAGTTTGTGTTCAGCTTTCAGGCTTTGAGGCTTTGAAATGCAAACAAATTACGTGTACGCATACACTCAAGATAATTGAAATTAGCGGCTGTGACAGGCTGATTGCCTTCTGCGATCCTCCAGGGAAACCTCGCACCACAAATCTCCACACGCACGAGAATCGAGACTCTGAAGAGGAGACTCCGGAGACTGGACGCCCACTCGGAAGACGCACAGAGCCGAACCCAAAGCCAAAGACAAAGTGAGTGGGTTTTTTGGACACACCACAAGAGGCAACAGATAATCCAGGGGAACGCATGACGAGATTGTCTGTCTCTCTTTCTCTCTGTCCTGCGTCTTTCGTCTGATTTGTGGGATATGCGTATAGCGCATGCTCATCTAACTCCACAGATTGTATAATGTGTATAGGGATATGATAATGAGCAGGAAATGAGTTGAGTGTGAAATTTATGTGCAGGAGTGTTCTACACTCCTCTCCATCTCTGTTGTTGGCCAAGGGGCTGCCCCTTCTAGTTAGCCAACATGACTGATGGCTATAATTAAAATTTGGTGTGTGTTTGAGTTTGGAAAATGAATTATGCGTAAATTATGTACTCCATTGATATACGACACAACAAATCGTGTTTTGATTGAGAAACACAAAGGTTAGTTACTTGTCGAAGTGAATACAAGACAGCTGAAGAATATACGTATAACTCAATCAGCTAACTTAAAAAAAGGAGTTAACAATGCAAATAAATTGACATTGACATGTCTTAAGGATGGTTAAAAGAAATTTTGTAATCAATTTCCATTTTTTTTAACAAAAAAAGAGAGTTGCAAGAAACGTTGAAGAAGAATTAGAAACGGAAACTTGAGAGAGAGATATTAAAGATAATAATTACATAGGGAACAAATAAATTTAGCCGAAACTGAAGTTTCTTCTGAGACTTTTGGACTTCATTCATTCCAATTCCCAATTCTCGGCATAGCCTACAAATTATTCAATAAACAATGAAATGCTCTATATATTTTGTTTATTACACAAAAAGTTTATTTGAAATGGAGTTGTGTAGATAGAAACCCAATACGAGATACAATTTAACCCGCTGCGCAATTCTCGTTGTTGCCTTCCCACAAAAAGCGACAGCAGACACAGCGTAAATAAATAAATATTTAAAAACAGAGAGAGAGAGTGGGAAAAAATTGAGAATTTCGTAATCCAAATGTCACACAATTGAAATATGTAATTAATTATACCGAAAAATACAATTTACAATTTACAAACAAATGTATCTAGATACTTTTTGGCTCCATTTGCCGCCTGCTGTTCACTTTGTGCTACCAAAAACAGCTCGGCGAACTTCGATAGGAATCTACAAAACTATTTGCCACACAGAAGCGTTGATCAAAGGGAGGGGGAGAGGGGAGGGGAGGGGAGGGGTCAGGGTTGGACCGCCAGCAGCTGTAGCTCCATAATAAAAGTGACGGCCTTTTGTTTTGTTGTTGTTGCTGTTGCTCATATTTCGTTTTTAATGAATCCACACTCTATGATTATCTCGATTTCGAAACATATATTTTGTTGAGTATGAGTATTCAAATGAGACACTCACCCACGCGAGTCGATTCATTGAATAAATGAATGGATGCATGTTATCAAACGCCGCCGGTGGTCGCCGACTACCGAAAATATTAATTAAAAGCCATAAAATACAAATATTGATAAATAGTTAACAACATTGTATTGAATTTAAAGTCCATGAAATTGTAACAAGCCATGCCAATAATTTATGGCCTATTTACATAAATTCAGTATACCCTGTAACGCTGGAAATGCCTGTAAAAAAGAGTATACTGAAGTATAAAAAAATTATAAATTGTAGATTCTTCGAATGGTATATGAATCTGTATCAATATCTGTATTATAACTCGATAAGTTTTATATTTTCCATACATATTTATAACAATATTCAAAAAATTGTACCAGGGTATTACAAAGTTCTCCCCATCGCTTTATATTTTTCTATTAGTTTTTACATTTTGATCCAATGTAAATATTAGTGTTTAATTATGCAACATAATACTAGTTATAAATGAGCTAATGCCTCATTGAAATGCTGATCTGATATGTTTAATCCGTGAATGTTTACGCAACGATTTTTATTTGACCAAGTTGTAAATTAAATTGACTTTTAATTTCATTAGTTTTATTTACTGTATTGAATAGGTTAATTAGTTATTGCAACTTCGATTTATTTTTATGGTCCATTTCAGAGTTAATTTTAAATGTTTACTGTGTGATTAAAAAATGGCGAATTAGTCACAGAGAGAGAGAGAGAGAGAGGAATGGAGAGAATAGATTAACCACAAGCTGTGATGTTTAATATGAGAAAATTGCCAAGAATAAAAACGCAGAATTAGTTAAAGATAGAATTTTTATGAGAATATCGATGGGGAAAACATAAAGTTGGCCACTGAGAGGCTTGAACTCAATTCATTACATTAAATGCAGTTTGTGAGTGATCCTATAATCACTTAATACCCCCGCAGATAGATCTAATGATGGCCGAGTTATAGAAGCGTAGCCAACAATTTAACAACCATCTATCATTAAATAATTTGTTAAATTTTCAAACTAAAAGCGCCACGAAGAGACGCTTCAGACCCTTAGGGGTTTTTTTTTTATAAGCCGAACTCAGTGAATAGCCAGAATGGTTATGAGTATGAGTATGAGTATCAGTATGAGTGTGGCTATGGGTCTGAATACGAATGCGAGTCTGAAGCGTTTTTTAATTAGTTGTGCAGTCGATAAAAATGCGCTGAAACTGAAACTGAAGCGAGCGAACCGAAGCGAAGCGAAACAAATAATAATAAAAAAATGGGTAAAGAAAGAGAGAAGGAAAGAAAAGAAAAGAAACGAATGAACTGACAAAAAGATTCGCACGCGGCACTGAGATCAGGATCGGCATCGGTTGATGGTTTGTACGTGATCCGGTTCATAAAACTAAAAGCAGCCATAAACTGATAATTTGAGAATTTATAAATTTAAAACGCAGACATGGCATTATATGTACGTATGTGTATGTGTGTATGTATGGGGACTTGAAACCGACAACCGATCGAGTCAATCGAGACGATCGACAATCCAAATTGGCAGACAGGAAGCGCTCATCTTGGCAATAATAATGATGATGATGATGATGATGATCTTAATGATGAGGATGAGTGGGACCAACAGAGTGCCAGACAAACTGACGAACTGTCTGTCGAACTGTTGGATTGTTAGAGGACTTCCAAGAAGTCAGGACATGCGCCATAAAGCGCTTCTAATGTTTCAGGATGGAAGATAGTTGATGCGTCAAACGGGGATACAACATGTGAATGCTAAAGCTTCAGATGCAATGACACTGCACATTGGGCGGAATTGCCCGTTTTTTGGCAAAAAGTCTAAATTCTATTTTATAATATTTTTATGGTTATAATATTTTTTCTAGTAAGGTAATTGTCCCTCCTCATCGAAAACAATAAATTTAAATTTTATTATGCAACACTCGTTTAACACCAGCCCTTCAAACTCAGCTGTTTGAGCCATGCGGTGTCTGCATGTGGTCCGATTTGAAAATTTCATATTTGTTTGTCAGTCTCCCATTTTTAAACGGTTTGAAGAATCTAAATAGTTTAAAATGGAAAATAATCACCAAGGTGTGTAGAAAAGAGTTGTATATGTGTTTAATTATATGTGCTTTTGTTTCGTTATGTTTTCAATGTTATAAATAAACCATAATTTTTGTCGAATCTAACCTCAATATAGCTGTGTTTCGTGGAGTATATCTAGCAAGATAAACGTGGATTATAAAAAGTGCTTATGTGGTAGGATGCGTTATTATGTATATATTTATGTAGAGTTTAAATCATAAGCGGAATTTTGCGGTTTTTCGAAATACTCCAGTAGAAGTTGGTGTGTTTTTATGCTTGAAAATTGGATATTTCCCAGGTGTTAGATGGGGGAGGGGGGTAGGAACATGGTCAAATGAAAAAACAAAGAAAATTATAAATTCTAGTTTAGTCTGATTAGCAATCATGCAAAGTTTGAAATATTTTCCTTTATATTGAAGCTTTTTAAAAAAAAATATACATTTTTCAATGAGTCGTGGAAAAAGCGAAAAGGAGGTCAATTTTTTTTAGGTCCAACTAAAAAAACGAGAAAATTATAAATTGTACTTTAGCCTAACTAAGATTCATGCCAAGTTTCAAGTCTCTAGCTTTACATTACGATTTTATATAAATATATTACACTTTTTTTTCATAGTCGTAGTGGGAGGGGGAGGTGAAAGCATCATCCAAATCTAAAAAAAAAAAATTCAAAATTCACAAATAATATGAATAGGAAATTCTCCAAGTTTCAAGTTTCTAGCTTTAAGATTAGAGTTTTTGCCAAAAAACGGGCGATTCCGCCCAATGTGCACTGGCTGAAAGTGAAGACTATAAATATTAATATTTAAGCAAACAAATATAGCCTTTTAATTAAGCCTTTAAGTAATCAAGAGATTCTTGCATTCATCAAAAATTCATTAAATACGAATAATTATTAAAAGTATTTCTAGAGTTTTATAGGTAATTTTCCTATGATTATAATATTAAGTATGGCTAGCTATGTTTAGATAGATAATGTTTTTAAATATTATATTTTTTTTACTTAAGCATCCAACTAACATCCACTTATTTGGATCTTAGATTCTTTCTTCTCCATGATTAAGCACAATTTAAGAACTAACTTTTAGCTAGTGTCATTGGTGCTTAGAATTGAAAATGTAAGCAACGATTTTAGGCGGTTGGTTTAGCCAAGAAATGCTCAACTCTTAACCCCACGATTGTTTTTATGTTTCAAAGTTAATGTTAATTTTTTAAGACTATTTTTTACGCGCATTTAAACATTTTATTTTCAGTCGCCCGGCTCTCTATGTGGATATTGAGGTACTTAAGAAGTACGAGTATAAAGATAGAGAGAGTAAACGAGAGGCGAAAGAGTGGGAGAGAGAGAGAGACCTGCTACTGGCAGGTCGTTAAGTTGCCACATCTTCGGGTTTATTTTTACACGCAAGACGAGAGTTTTATGGCTGCTGCACTAATTAAAATATTAAGCAGAAATGCAGTCAACGAAATTCGTGTTAATTTTTATTGAGACTCGCCTACGTCCCCCTCGTTCTCTCTTCTTCTTTTCATTCTGTCTCGCTGTCAATATGCAATTTGCAATAATTAAGCATTAGCCTGGGGAATCTGGTGGATCATAAATTGCAGCGCCTTAACGGTCTGCCTCAAAACCCAACAAAAGTTGGCACAAATCACACATTTGTTGTGGCTGCCTGATAAGCTGACGACTCTCGATAGAGAACTAAGGGGGGGAGGGGGAGGGAGAGACTAGAGATACTACGGGTCAAGAGCGCCGTCGACCCTCGACGACTATAAAAAATTGAAAATTACCAAAGTAACGAGACAGACAATCGACCAACCGACGGACGGAAGGCGTCTCAAATCACACAGACGATGAATGAAATCGAGTGTTGAATGAAGAGGGAACAGTGAGTACAGTGAACATTGGGTACACAGTACAGGCAATTCGGTATGGGAATCGAAATGGAAACAAGACCAGAAAACAAACCCTTGACTCCTTCGGCTGTGACAATTCAGAATTTCTGTTGAATCTTTCAACCGCTTTTCAATCGCAAAGTAAGAGACCGAGGGTTGCCTTGACAGAGGCGTCGATAAAGCCACAGGGGGTCATAAATTCTTGAGCTTCTTGCGTTTTGTTTGCCACCGAGAGATATCAATGGAGAGCCGACAACGTCGCCGTCTTGCCACATTGTCTCTCCCCTTAAGTTATCGCCAAAAAAACGACAACGGCAACGACAACTAAAACAACAACAACATCATCAACTGGAACTACAACAAAAACAATAACAATAACTGGCAATGTATGAGACAGCTTTTTTCTCTCTCTGTGCTCAGGCCCTGCAACATTTTGAATGCATTATTTACTTAGTTTTTTCTCTGATTTCTTTTAAATACTTTTTTTTCTTCTTTTAACCAAGTATGTGTCATGTTTTTATGCCGTATGAAATTATCTGGAAATTACTTTATAGGGTATATCAAAGGGTTGAAGGTTTCTTGGTCTTTTAAAATTACTTCAGCTGGGACTAAGATAAAAATAAACTTTTTAAAAAAATAATCAAACTAATAAAATACAATCTAAGGGAATGTAAACATAAGAAAGAAATATTGATTTTCAATTAATCTGAATCAATCAAATTTAAAATCAGTTAAATATTTATATATATTTTTTAAGATTATATATAACACTTAAATATTGAATAAAACATCTTTTGAAGATACTCTTTCTAATTTTTCTGATGTCAATTAGATTTCTTAAATTCTATTGTATTCTAATATTAAATGTAGCCTACAGGGCATCTCTAATTTGATCATTTGTTCTCTTATAACATGTTTCTTTTGATTTTAATTTTCTTGATTTTGTTGTTGTTGTTGTTGTTGTTCTGCTATCGCATACGATTTAGTGTCGTCTTTGCTGCTTATCTGTGGCTTGCTTTCTTTCACCAAAAAGAAACAAAAAAAGAGCCACAACAAACGGCAACTCTTCAGTTCTTTGGGTTCGTTTTGGGATTGGGACTGGGACTGGGGATGGGACTGGGGATGGAGTTCGGGGGTTTCTGGACATATCGTCGCACTCAGTCGCAGCGCATGTGTCATCGGCGTTAAGTGCCACGGCAAAGAGTTAATCTCGTCGATAATTATAATTTATGGCTCGTTGTGTGTTCACCTACCTCAAAAACACAAGTACGACTTTGCCTTATAAAACAACTTTACTTCAAATCTACAATTCGACTATATAGTCTCTGTTTTTTGTGTGCTTCATCATAATCACAGTTTTTAATTGGGGCTTGGCTCGAAACAAGGCAAAAAAAAAGAACGCATCACTTTTTGATGTTGCTGTTGTCGTTGTTGTTGTTGCTGCTGTTCATAATGTCAAACTGACAATATTTATGATACAGATTGCTCATTGTCATTGATCATTGTCTGTATGATCATAAACTATAAGCGAATGCGATATCTCTATGCTGATACCCTGTATTTTTTAAAAGTATGACAGCAGGTTGTACAAATAAAGAGATAGAAGCTTCGAGCTTGTGAGTTATAAGGAATGATCAATCTGTGAAGTAAATACACGTCAAATTCAGAATATTCAGTGAGAAAATCTACAATCTCCCTTAAGAAGTATAAAAGATAAGAGAGATAATAATTTAAATGAAGATTTTAATACAGTTTAAAATATATATTTTGAGATGAGATAAAAAAATTATTAAAATATTCCAGAGATTTGAAGTATATAGATAATATAATTTATTAATTAATACTTATTACTAAGTACTTACTTTCTAATTCAAATTCAATTCGCACTTGTTGTGTTTTTAAGAATCTTTAATAGATTTCAGAAAGTTGAGAGCCATCTACAGGGTATCTCCTAGACTTATTACTAAGTACTTACTTTCTAATTCTAATTCAATTCGCACTAGTTGTGTTTTTAAGAAGCTTTAAAAGATTTCAGAAAGTTGAGAGCCATCTACAGGGTATCTCCTAGACGCATACTGTAGACGCAAGTTTTCGTAATTGCTTTCGACATATGTACATATGTATATATGGTTGTGTGTGTCTTGCGGGTTTTATGTTAAGCCCAATTATGTCAATCAGAGCCAATGGCTACCGTTTTCACTTTCACCTAGTTAGATACGAGTAGGAGTAGGATTGGGAGTACGAGTACTCGTATGAATACTCGAACTACGACTGGAAGTAAGAGTGCGGCTCATTGATATCTGTATCGTAATTTATCATATTGATAAGGTAAATGTTGCGGTGTCAAAGCGGCTTTTGATTTAGTTGCCTCGCCTGAAGCAAGACTAGCTACCAGTTTCTGTTCCAGATAACTTCAGATTGCAGCACTCACAATTCCAGTTCCAGTTGCAGTTGCAGTTGCAGTTCCACATACAATTCCAGTTGCATTTCCAGCTGCGTGTGATCCCAGCCGCAGCTTAATCTTAGCCACATTTAAGTTAATTTGTGCGATAAATCCGCTGATGAAAAGGCCAAGACACAGAGTTGAAGTCAACAAACAAATGTGCAGACATTTTCAGGCAGCTTCCATCATAATTCATCAGTCGCAAGTCGAGACTAGGCGAAATGATTCTATTTAGAGGCCACATCAACATCATCATCATCATCCATCATCATCTCTGAAGCACTTAATCATGCGAAGGCTCCACAGATTAACTCATTACTTAACACTTTTATTTTCCCTGCCTTCCTCTCTTCTCCGACAACATCTTTTGGCCCCTCTCTTTAGAGGATCTGCTATCTGACGGATGCTAAAGATAATTGTGTGGCCACAGCTAAAATCTCACTTACGGCGAGGGGTAGGAGAGGGCAGGGGAGGGAGGACAGCTAATGCGCGGGGGCGTGTCATTGAGTTTTTGAGGCGAAAATGTTTCAAAAAAATGTTTCAAAATTGATGTGCACCTTCTGCCACCTTCCACAGTGACAGAGGCGCGACACGAGCATGCCCTGCCCCCACTCCTCTCCACTCCCCTCTCCACCATCTTCCTGTCTCCCTTTCCCTCTCAACGCACTTAATGACTCGGCGACGTTTGTAGCTTTTTTGGACTGGCGCATTAACATTCCTCACTTGTTGTCGTTGTTGTTGTTGTCGTAGTTGTTGTCGTTGTTGTTATTGTTGTTGGGGGTGTTGCACAAACAAAACAGCTTAAGTGGCGACTCTTTAATAGCAGCTACTTTGCTTTACTTGCCACATGCCACGCACTCATAAGATTTGAGTACGTTTACTTAATCCACTCTAAAGATTGTCCCCAAGGAATATTCGACAACTGGGGATCACTTCAACATTTATGTCACACAATTTTCGAATTTTAAACATTAATATTTCGTGTATTTTGAATGAATATTAATGAATGTTGCAGTTAAATATCTGTAAATGTTGCATGTTTTTGCAAAAGGAAGTAATCTTTCGTGTGGGATGCTCCAAAGAAGGGGAAGAAAACATATATAAATAAATACTGAAAGTATCTTAAAAGTGAGCTGACTTGAACAAGTACCATAAATACGAGTATACAACTATCTTCATACATTTTATAACATTTATTCATAATTTCATAATATAACCATTTATTTTATGATATTAACTATTATATTAATATTGTAATTATATTATACCCAGATTTAGCTAAGCTAAAAATTAAAATATAATTAACATTTTATTTGATACATTGTACAAATTATTATTACAATTTTTCTTAATTTACTTGAGCTTTTTATGGCTTTTGCATGACTTTTACAACTTGTGTGTTTTTTCTATATTCTTGTCAAAGAAATGATATAATTTTTTAGCACTTCCTAAATAAATGACGACCATCAGGAAATTTGTTATGTGTGTCAGTGGGAAATTTATGTTATTGCTGAACGAATTTACAGCAATAATTAAGTGAAAGATACACACGCATAAAGCGACATAAAATGTATCTGTATCTGACAGAGTGTCAAACTCGAAATGCGTGCATAAAAACGGAGAAATCAAAGACAGACAACAGACAGGCAACTGGACAGAGAGCTATTCAGATAGTTAGACAGTCAGACAGACAGACAAATCGGTGGGAAAAGTCGAGTGGCAATTTCAATGTATTTGTATTTGATTTTCAACCCCCTTCTCCCTCTCTCTCTCTCTCTCTTTGCTACCCCTAGAGTTGATTTTACTGCAGAATTGGCATACCCATAACCAATTATTTACCAACACTCGTCGTCATGTCCTGCACATCCTGTGCATAGCTGCACAATCGGAAAATGTGAAAATCGGAAATGCAGTCAATGCATTCAAGATGTGCCGTTAGCAGTCCCCTCACCCCCAGATCCGACCCTCTCCTGGCCTATATACGTATGTTCTGCCTCAGCTCGGCCATTTCGTGTAATTATAGACATTTTCGCAACTATTGTGTTACAACAATTTAATGGTTCTTTTACCTGAGCCAGCGAAATATCTCTGAATTCATTTTAATGGCTGAAACACGCAACAAAAATAGTTGCAAAATAATGGAAATTTCCATTTTGTGTGGCAATCGATCAGAATGCAAAGGCAGCAAATGAACTTGCAACTCGGTATCGGTTATGGTATCTTTAAAATCCCAGACGAGTTGTGAGTCTAACAAATGGGTTTAAGCACAAATTCCCATAAGCTGCATAAATTTCAACCGCAATATCAAGGGAGCAATCATAATAATAAAAAACCCGAGCCAAGCTTAAGAACCCTTTAAAAAGATAGCCCATCATTTATAATCCTTTAATAGGCGTCCAAAAGACATAAAATCAAACAATGCAACTGATAAATTTCTGATCATTTCTTTCGGTTCGTGTTGCCCTTCGTGTTGGTTTAGTCTCATGCACCATTGTTGCACATAGGCACTTGAAGTTGTTATTGTTGTATCTGTTGCTAGTGAAAAGGTCAATGAGTCTAGAAATGCGCAGGGGATTTTTATAGTCAAGAATTTGCGGGCTACTTCAGTGACATTTGAAATTGGCTTAAATATGCAGAGAACTCGCACAACAAAAATAGATAAACATACATGACTCATATGAATCACTAAATTGTAAATGGTTTAAATAAATAAAGGACGTAACAAAATCAAAAGAAGTATCAGACTTATAAAATGTTCGAAATTGTCTCAGTTCCCAAAGTAAAATCAAATAAATATAAGAAAATCACTTAATTTGGTTATTTGCGAGATTAATATTTACAGATATATGTAAATAGATAGTAAACGAGTATATTTAATTTAGATTCAACAGGTTAGTTTGATGAAATTCATGAAATTTCGTTTAATTTTTTCAATCGAAGCAATCCCTGTATCTAAAGGATATCATATAGAATATTGTAAAACTACTTAAAATATTTAAATTGGATTGTCAGCATCAAGTCGAAGCATTTGAGTTTTGCTCAGAAAATATATTAGTGAATTGTATAATATATACATATATTAGATATTAGGTAACTTAATTATACTGTTATTGGTTTACTTGAGTACTGCTAACAAATCACCCCAATAAGCAAGTTAAGCGCAATTGGCAACTCTCAACTATGGCATGGACTCCGTCAACAAACTTCGAGGCTGATTTGGTTGACTTGCAAGCCAATTTCAATTTTGTACATGGACAGTTGGCATACGAGGCAAATCAAAAGAGGGAGAAGGAGATCCAAGGCAACAGGGAGATCGAAAAAGCCAATGTGTCTAAGAGAAAGCAGATTCGAGATAGTTTGGCCTTGATGGAACGCATCCAGAAGATTGCTGGAACCAGGCCTTTGGGTCATCATGCCACCATGGCCGACTGGGCGGACGAGAGCACTGTGGAACTGGAGGCGGTTGCCATGATGCGACACTTTGGCATGATGTCCATGGCTGGCGGATCGTTGTCCCCACTGGAAAATGAGAGTTTGCCACAGGGCAAAGTTCACATTTTGCGAAACGGAAACAAAAGCTTTCCAGTGCTTTTGGATCCCAGCTACTTTGAGCCAGGTAAAAAGCGCAAGACATGTAAATCAATTAGCAACCAGGCTTGAAGCATCCGAGCCGGGAAGTTTAGGAAGTGATAGGAGCTATTCACACTTGAATGATATCATCAGCCGCAAGGATAGTTCCGAATGATAAAAGATCGGAGCCGAAACAGACTAAACCGAGACCGACATCCTCTAGGACAAAAATGGAACAAACTAGATCGCTAATAATGTATCTTCGAAACGGGTTTAATATGAAAATCATAGTTTTTAAATATAATTAATAATATATATCATATGTGCAAGCCGTCTATATTTATTCAAGTCTAAATATGAAAATCTTGAAATTAAGCATTCAAGTTGAAAGTGGTGGGAAATATATTAAACTAAATCTCCTCGAATTAAAGAGCCACAGAAGGATCTTTCGCTCCTTAAGCAGGTGGAACTTATGAGTGAGAGAACCTACAATTTGATAATACAAAACAAACTTCATTTCCTTTGATTTCAGATTTGATATCGATGGACATACAGATGATTTTAGAAATTCAAAAATTGGGGTCCCAGAGGGCATGCGAAAAACAGATTGTTTTTAGTTTTATAATACTTTAAATTAAAGAAATCTTCACAAAAATCGACAAAAACAATATTAAAAGTACAGAGAGAATAAAAACATTACAAAACAGAGGTATGGTTTTAGCTCAAGAGAAATCAATCATTAATTTCTATAACACAAGAGAACAGCACTCACAAATATCTATAAATTGTTTTTTGGATGCCAAATTCATAGTTTATTTTGTTTCGTTCTGTGTCGTTGTCTTCTCATTCAGATTTCCATTCGATTTGGCATCGGTGTGCGAGTTGGGAGAAGAAGTTGAGTCTTTCTTTTCTTAGAGTGTCTGGACAGGCGAAGAAAGCAATGCATATGATTAATTGCTGGTTGAGTTCTAAGTGTGACAGCAACAACAAACGGGCATTCTTTATGCTGGCCCGCCCCTTTTGGGCCAAGACCCAAAAATAACATCAAAGCAAACAAAGGCCAATGAAAAATATGAAGTGCAAACTGCGACGATGTTCGACGATGGAGGATGCAACAAAAACAACAACAACAACAAGACAAACAACAAAACACAGATGGAAATCTTGGCGACAGTTGAAAAGTTGAACAAATGTTGTTGTAACGCGCAGATCAGAGATCTGAGAGGGAGACGGAGACGAAGACGAGAGAGATGAGAGATAGAGAGGGGGAGGAGGTGGCAGAGGGGGGAGGGAGTCAACTTGTTTCAGTTTTGGGGTCTGACTGTCGCCTGTCGACGCTGACAGCCGCCGAGACGTTTCGCTTCCTACTCGACTGCCAAATTCCGATGGCGATGCAAATTGCCAACTGAGAGAGATTGTGGCAAGAGGATTGGGGAGATGAGGCATGATGAGAGGCAGTGGAAGGGGCAGTGCAAGGGGCAGAGTCAATTCGGGGGGCATGTGATGGGCACAACGCACAAATCGAGTTGTCGTAAAATTAGCACTTAATGCTTTAATTAATTACGTCGACGTGCGTTGGGCTTGGCATAATGTTGTTGTTGTTGTTGTAGTTGTTGTTGCTGTTGTAGTTGTTGTTGTTGCTGTTGTTGTTGTTGCTGCCTCGCCGTTTAATGCATTTCGCATTTATTTATGGCCATTGCATGCGCGTAACTCAACTCCGTCGACTGTCCCTCCTTTTCTTTTCTTTTTTTTTGCCAGATTGCCTCATGTTTGGCCACGTCAAGTGTCAGGCCATTTCACCAGCGAAAGAGAGAGAGAAATAAAGAAATTCAATGGCATTCCTCGGACACGTTTCACACTTTCACAGGCGGCAGTTACGTGCCTCCTTTCGGACTCCCTTGACTCCCTTGACTCCCTTGAGTGGCATCTTTGTGCTGCGACAGCGTTTCATGAATGAGTTTCGGCCTTAATACTCGCTACCTGTGAGTTAACAATGACAATTCGCTGCACAACATCTCATTGCCCAAAGACCAAAACGAAGTCCAAGTATCTTTTGATCTGTCTGTCTAGCTGCAGTTCTTATCAACGACTTGTTGTCGCCTTAGTCTCAGTTTAGTTCAGTCTCCGTCTCATTTCTCAGTTTAGCCGAGTTGTCAGTTGGCCATAAAAAGAAATACGTTTATTGCCAGTGCATCCTTTTATATTTTACAGTTACTTTTCCTTATTGATTTATGTGCGCACACACAAAGTATCTGAAAGTATGAAAAAGAATCGGCACCTTTCCGATCAGTGCAAAGATCTGAAAAGATGCTTCAAGAGATTCCAACGGCAAAGATACTTTTAGAACATCATATATATATCGAAATTCTGAGCAGATGCAGATATGGCTTAGATGGATAAAAGGGTTTACGAAAGAATACAGTTAAAAGATACATACATAAGGAAAGATCTGAATGATGGCAGGCGGAAAAGCTTCAGATACAAGTATAGCTACATTTACTTTACAGATAAATAAGTAGATATGAAAGTTATAGATACTTATATATTTGTATTTAATTGATGTCAAAATCGTGATACACAGATACAGATAAGTTACGATTTTCCAAAACACAGACACAGATCTGTATTTTAAGGTAGCTGTAGATACAGATGGAAGATACATAGAATTTTACAGTTGCAGATATAGATGACACTATCTAATAGAATTAAATAGAGATGAGTTGCAAATACAGATGCATTTGCAAATATATATTAAACAAATTTTGACAGTTAAAGCTAGTTATAGTTTAATACATTAATGCATATCTGAATAAATCATTAACAATGATCGTTGATTAAAACCTTTCGATTATCGCCTATTCATAATCGGCTCATCCGCTTCAACAGATTATACTTATGCTTTTAATCGTATTCTTAGTCAGACCGAAGTCAAAGGCCGCATTTGCCGCTGCACACTTATAGATACATTTGTATCTGATGCGGCTATCAGCGCAATTGTCAGATGATTAATTAAGCAAATAATGCGCATCAGAAGCCACAGGCGCAACAATAGCTGCCAATAACACCTTGAATGTGCCACGCCCCGTTTGGGGATTGGGAATGGGAATGGAATGGAATGAATAAATGAATGTTTAAATGAATGACTGCATGAATAATTGATAGAGCCACAAAAGCAGCATATGGCAATAGCTTGAAATGTACACTCATCTCAACTCACTCGTCTTATCGCGCTGTCTCCAACCTAAGACGACATTAACAATGTTGTTGTTATTGTTATTGTTGTGATTGTTGTGATTGTTGTTGTTGCTGTTGCTGTGGCGTCTGTCTGCGTGCCTTGTCTGTGATTCATTTTCTGGTATAGAATGTATACAATTTATCTGAGTTGGATTAGCCGGACTTGTGTCCAGACCAGAACGCACCCACAAAATCCTTTTCGGCCACTTGACTCATTAGGCGCACATTGATAAATACGATTGTCTGCCTGCATCATCAACATCATCATCATCATCAACGTTAACATTACTATCATCATTATTGTCATCAGCATCAGAAGCATCTTCTGCTGGTCGCATGATTTGCATTAATTTGGCGAAATTCTGTCGATGAACGGACGCGTCCGATAAGCGCTGACATGGCCAGATTCGAGCCGATCCGATTCGATCCGTTGGCCATTAATTAGCCCACGCCATGACGGCGCATAATAAATTACCAATTCATTTGAGCTTTCGTATGTTACTCTTGTTGTTGTTGTTGTTGCTGTTGTTGTTGTTGTCTCATCTGATTTGCTTTCGCTGTGGCCACAAGGCCTCAACCTCCTGGCCATGTCCAACAAGTAAACTGCATTTCACACCGACAACTTCAAGTTTGGTCGTGATGTTGCGAATTTTTTATTTGGAACAGAAGATACTTTTATTGGCACTCGCTGATTGAATTGTATTTGCATGTATTTTAGATTGGAATTTCTTTGGATAATGGGAAAATGATATTCTAATTAAGGTTATATCTGACTTGTAATTTTTAATTAAAGCTGATTGGTAGCTCTTTACTTTAAAATGAGGCTATTTATTGTTATTAGAATTCTTTTTCATTCAAATGATGCTCAGTCTATGTACATTTATTTTCTGTTTGCCATACTCTAAAAAGTGATACATATATTCATAAAATTTTAAGTTCTAAATTTAAAATGTTACATATTTATTTAAATATCTTAACTTTTATTTTATTTTATTGCTTAATTTTAAATGTTTTCTTCAAATATTTGTTCAATAAATAAAGATCAACTTTTCAAACAAAATCTTCTCTTAATGAAGATAATCCCTTTTAAAAAAAGGCAGAATCTTCATTTAAAATGCTAGTCCAATCGTCCATAAAGTTATCAAATTGTATCTTTCGTTATTTCTAGTGTTTATTTTGCTATCAAATTGTATCTGTTTGTCTGTCGATGTGTATTTGACACTTTTCCCCTATTAAAAAACCGATTTTAAAACAGAAACTAAGAAAGCAAGTTTCTAAGGAATAACGCAAAGTTCTTGTCAAGTCAATTGATGGCGTTAGCATTGACAGACTTATTGGGCATATCGGTAACACCAACAACAATACTAACAACAACAACAATGCCTGTGTGGTCCCACTGTGTGTGTATGCAAATGAGAGCACACACACACACTCACACACACACGTATGCAGAGTGTATACACAATGAAAGATACAGCACGCTCAGCCGAAATTTAATTTATGCGCCGGCAATTAAACATGCATCATTTACAGTCACAGCAGCAGCGACGGCGACGGCAGCAGCGACAGCGACAGCGACGTCAGCGTCGCCATCAGCGGAGGCGGCAACAACGACACATGCGGCAGACGGATCCACAGATCTGTCAACACCGAGTTAGGGGCAACGTAACGGAAACCCGACGCGACAGGCCCGTCCGTGGCAGCTTCTTGACACTGTCCAATGCCATCATTTGTCAATATTAACTTTAATTAGCAACATTTTTGGTCGCCGCCTATATGCAGATACATTTCAGACAAATCTTTATATACTTTAACTTACATATATACTACATACATATAGAGTATATAATGCTTAAAAGTACTTGTTACAATTTGTTATTGTTGCGCTCACAACAATTTGTTTTATTCAATTCCATTGGGTGTTGACTCCCAGTTTCCTCATCATTATTGTGGGCGGCAGCAAAGATCGTTTATTTTCATTTCGATTTGCAGACGGGAATTTGTAAACTCAACAGATTTATTGAGATACAAATTTGACCCGAAAACCAATGGGAAACTTCTTGATATACTGTCCAAGTCGTAGCCAAGCCGAAGTTCACCAATAATTCTTAGGAATTTGTTAATAAATTCAGTTGTAATTGTAGAAAATAAAAGTAAAAAATTACTATATTGTTTATAATTATTAAATACTGTAACATTTTTATTTAAATTAATGCATTTTTATACATCCTATTTTGCATCTTTTGCTTGTCATTAATAGTCCAACATTTGTATTTCTTTCAAATATTGATAAAAAAAAATTTATCTCAATTTCATGTATCCAAAGTTAAAAAACATTAAATTCATGATCGATTGCGTAACTAAAAATGCAGCGTAACGAAACGCGTAGCGCATACGCCCCATTAACCCTTTCAACAAAATGCATAAATTTCATTTTTCATGCTTATGTTGTTTTATGTGTCAAAGACACCAACTGAAAGCAGAAACAGAAACATAGCCAGAACATAATAAGCACGTTGATTGTGATGAACTAAAAGATACCCTGCACAGCAATACAATTTTATTGAATAGCCTGGATATTTTAAGAATACAAATTAGTTAGTGGATTGATAGTAATATTTATATAAATGTAACATTATTTTTTTTTAATGATTTGTATATAAAATATCTGAACTTGAAAATCGAGTTAATTGTATCTTATATTTCACAGAAATACGCTCTAAAATTGGATAGTGTCGTATGTATTATAGCCCTTGCATTCACTTTTATGCTTACAGGGTATTGATAAATAAACAAAAACAACTTCTCAGACTAAAAGAACGCTTAAAAAAGGCATTTGCAATTGACACTCGAATGCATTTTTAATTGTTGTTTTAATATTTTGCCAAATTATCACATCATTTATCCCGGCATGGACGTGAGCCACTTCAAAGGCCTCTCTCTTGGTCTGGGCTAATGTGTTTGCTATTGGGTGATCGTCGTGGCATAAATCATAAATACCGAGTGCAAAGGCAAGGCGTGGGGGAGATGGTGGAGGAGGGGACGTTGCACACTTGAAGCAACACACAAAATTTGAAAATTGAAATCTAAAAGAAAATATTTTTGGTCGACAACATTGCCAAGTGGGTGGCAACTGAATTAATTTGCGGCCTCTTCAACCTCTCTCCCCTCCCTCTCCGCCTTCATCTTTTCCCTCCTCCTCTCTTTCGTAGTTTCATCAATTTTCTTTCTTCTTTTTGTTGTTGCTGTTGTTGTTTTTAATGTTTGCGTGTCGAGCAGACGCAAAATAAATAAACTTTAAGTACTTTTCGAAATTGCTGTTGGTCGTTGTGTAATCTTAAGTAGTGCGCCATGCACTCAGCCAGCACTCACTCTCACACTCACACTCATATTCACATTCACATTCATATTCACACACTCAGAGACCGCGTTCGGCATGTTGACATATTAATGCAATTAGTTTAGGGCGCACTTCGTGCTAATTTTATAGTCCCACTCTCTGCCGTATTTACATAATTCATATTTGTCTTCCCCCCTTGATGTAAACTGCCCCTCGCACCCCTTTGACAACCCCCTGCAGTTGTCATTCCATCCGCTGGCACGCACTGCAGCCCAAAGGGGGCAGGCATTGGGAGGGGGAAGTGCAGCAGGAGCAACTGCAGCTGCTTGAGTTCTCAAATTTACGAGCTACGCTTCAAATTGTTGCTTCCCATATGAAATTGTTAATGAAATCAAAATAGCATTAGTTTTTCATAGCTTTTCCATTGAAGTGAGCTTTGTGGGTCTCATAAAGAGTTGTTTATTTTGCAATTTCTAATGCAAAATATTAATAATGGCCAAATAATAAACACCTCGCGTGTGATCTTTTCGATTTACAGTTTTGATCTGATTTATTGCTGCCCACGCAGTTTCGTTTATGCTCGCGTCTGTGCTTGGAGCGCAGAGAGCGAGAGAGCGAGAGAGCGCATGTTTACAAGTGAGAGAGTAACAATGCAATTGAGCGGTTAACATTTCTAACTGTGTTAGGCACAGTGGCACAGCTCGACTAAATATACAGAAATGTCAACCGAGGCTAAAAACAAAAAATAACAATTAGAAAGTCTTCCATTAATTTATTCTGCATTTGATTTTAGATCAAATTAAACCAGACATAAAGGAACAAAATGCACTTGAAAATTTTATATTATACAATCGATAAGAGTTTATAAATATTGAAAAGGATTTCTTCACTTCAGATTTAGGTAACTTCTTTCGGCACTAGCTTGGACTGCCGTCCATAGAGAGTTATGTTAAGGTCAGGTTAAGCTTTGATAACTTTTAACATTTCTAGCATAACATTTTCATATGAATACTTCAGACACCCTAAGTCTGCTCAAATAATGCTTCCTCTCTATCCGTATTATTTTACACTATAACGAAATCAGCTTATGCTCTTGCAGTTTTTCTGTAACCAAACTACAGCAAAGGTCACAAACATACTGTGCTCGTATATAGAGGAAAACTGTCCCAATTTCCATTGTTTAGCCAAACACAATTTACACAACTCTCCGCTGCAATTATCCTGCGCAGTTTGTTATTTTTTGATTATGTCCCCCTCCCGATCTGTCCGTCTACCGATCTCCCGAAATCTCCCTCTTTGCACCTTTACAGCCGCCGTGCCAAACCAAATTACATGGCAACCAACAAAGGCCGAACCAAGTTTAGTTATAATTTATGGGAGCAGCACATAAAAAACACAGAACAAAAAAAAAAGAAAGGAGGAACAAAAAAAAAGCAACTACAAATGGGATCTGGGATATGCGTAAAGCCAGCCCATTTCCATTTCCGTTGCGCAGAAGGCTAATCAACATTTCTAACCCCTCGATAAGACTGGCAGCGATGAACTCAATGATGAACCACCCGGGGAGAGGACTCTCCACTCTCAACTCACATCCGAACTCATCTCATTTCATTTGATTTGAACTCATATCGTGCTGTGTGCCGGGTTGTAATCCCAGCTGTAAATATGCCGCGGATCCCGCACCGATCTTAAATCATGTTTCTATTTATGTTGTCACAAGAGATTTGCGTTTTTTGTCCCGTTCCTGGTTACCGGTTTCTGGTTCCTGGCTTGCACCAGTTTTCGTTGGATCTGGGAGTCTTTGGGCTTGAGCTAAGCTTGGAGAAGTGTGGCTAAGCTGGCTTAAGAGCAACACGAGTCATCCCTCTACTCCCCTCCCTCAATTCAGGTTTCCTGGTTCTCAAGGGTTGCTTTCTTTTTTTAATGGTTACCCCCTGCCCCTGGCGACCATCGATCATCTATTTTAATTAGCAGCAGCGTGTCGATGGCATTCACAAACTATCAATTTCAGTTGGACACCCTTCGGCAATTGCTATTTACATAAGTCCAAATGACATGTGACGAATCTGAAGTGCAATTCTGGTTTCAGGACACATTCCTCTCTCTATCTCTCACTCTCTCGCTCTCTCTCTCTCTCTCTCTCTTTATCTCGTTTTGTGGGCGTGGTTGCATACTTGGAGACATTGAAAGACACTTAGCTATGGATATGGTTTATCATCATTGTTGGCGATGTTGTGACTTCTTCCCAAAAGTCTGGGACAGCTGTGAACTGCATTTGATAAATGTGAACCCAATGAAACCGAGAGATAACTGAGAGCATCGAAGGCACACTCTCAATCTCCATCTCAGACAAAAGACAGGGAACGCACAGGAAACGGCTGATGATGTTAACAACTCTTCAGTTTTCTATACACTTCACGAAGGGGCATTTTGAATTCTATAAACTGGTTGGCGAACTGTAAGCATGGAATTTACAATGAAATTTCAACTACAATTTTCAAGCACTTCATATTACAGTTCCAGCATAAAATTTGCTAAAATACAGAATAAATTTAGTTTTAAGTAGAGATTGTGAATTAAAGTTGATTCTTATCAAAAGAATAGTCGTATTCTGATCAAAGCTTTAAAAAACAAAATATTAATAGCAGAAATATCTTTCAGCTCAAATTCTGAACTTAAGAAGTGTGAAATCCTGCCCAAAACTGAATGTTTTCCATCCGAAAAATGTTCCAGATTTCAGTATTCAATCTAAACCATTTTTAATTTCACATTGCTCTGATTAAAACTTGAGTTTGGTTTGTAAAAAGCTCACATCCTAGCAGTTCTCAATCAAGATTAATTTATAATTTAGTTTTGGTTAGTTAGGGTATCTTCAAGTCACTTTCCTATGCTGCATTTCCTTCACTTCCAGGTAACTTCTGTGGATGATTCATCTCATCGTTCATCGCACATTTCGTCATTGTTTATTTGTACTTTTATTGTACAGAAAGGTGCTCAAAGGATTAGCCTGTCACATCTTCGTGTTCCAAGCGATGAGTGTTCAGTTTTCTGATGAGTCTTTTCAGATGCTCTTGTTCATATTTGTAAAGTCTTGGTTTTATATGTAATTATTGAACGTATTGTTTGGTTGGCTGTGCCCAATGGATTTTGAATGGGTTTTCAATTAATTTGTATTATATTTGGTGTGGGCAACCGAATGTTGTTTTGTTTAGCATCTCTTACGGACTCCCTTCCCTCTCTGCACATTTTTCCTCCTTCTCTGCTCTCGTCTTCGCTTTCATCGTCGGCTGCTGTTGGACTCCTGTTGCTGCTGTTATTGCATTTTGTAAAGTAAACATGCCAAGTGCTGCTGTCGCCCATTGCCACCCACAAATTACACACACACATACATAGAAGAGACACACACAGCTGCAGATTATGCAAATATTTACTTTGCGTTGATGAGGCTGATGAACAGGACGCCGTTGTCGATGTTGCCATTTGAGGCACTGTGTCCATTGATGATGCCACTCGGCATAAAGGGGGTAAAACGCAAAAAGTGCTGCACAAATAATGTCATACGGTTGCCTCATTTGCTTTGCCAACTACCCCAACTGCCCCCACCCACTTGCCACACGCCACTTGCCGCAACCCACATGCCACATCTCACACATCTCTCTCTCTCTCTCTCACTCTTTCTCTCTCTCTTCGTCAACCTGCAGCTGCCGGTTGGCAACCCCTTGGCAACCTGCTGACTGCGTTTTTTTTTTGTACCCTGTAACCAAACAACTTTGTAAAATAGATATCGGCTTGTAGTCATCAGGCATATTGGAATCTAAAGTCATTATATATTCTATTATCTGTTAAAATAATCACAGATGGAATAGAAAAAATAATAAAAAGATGTATGTATAATAAATATATATTCGAATTTGTTCTAATCCATAACTATTACACAAATATTCTTGTAAATTAAAAGTACTTTAATGAAATTTGCTTTAAATACTTTAAGTGTAATTTATAATGAACATTCAAAGCTATAGTAATTATATAATATAAATCAATAAAATGTAATATGATACAATTAAAATAATTCATTATAATAATAAAAACTAGTCAATTCATAAACTTTCTCGATCACAACACTTGGATAATTTCTCTTGAGGATTTTTTGTTTATAAGAGTCTCATCTATGCTGCGTATCTGCCAGTCGAGCTAACCCTCTTCCCACCGCTTACTCTTCTCATTCCTTCTAACTCTCAATTCTCCTCTGGCTTTGCAGTTTCTCAAACTGCTGTTAGCATAAATTTCAAAATTAAAATCGCAACGGCGACATATGCGCGCGGGTGTGTCCTGAGAGGGAGCAGGGGGGAGGCCGGGGCGGGGATTGGACCCTGCCAAGGGGTTGCAGTTATGTAGAGGGGGTTGCGCTCTCTCAAAAAGTAATTATTTCAAGCAAAAGACGGCGCCAGGGGTTTTTTTGTATCTTTGTGCACAGCTTCGACTGCCGCTTTTGTTGCAGCTGTCACTTCACTTTGACATTTCGCCAGGCATTAACTCTCACTCTCTCTCACTCACTCACTCACTCTCTCTCTCTCTCTCTCTCTCTGTCTATCTCTCTATTACACCGGTGTGCAACAACAATGCATGTTTACATGCGCAATAATTATAAAATTTACGTTTGTTTTGTTGTAATTGTTAAATAAATCAATGTCACGGCGCTTTTCCCAAACTGCATTGTTCAGCTCGCTTCTGCTCTCCACTCCCCTCTCTACACTCACCTCCCTCTGTTGCACTCTCTACCCTTCTCCCTGACGAGTTCTTTTTTGTTTCGATTTAATTGCTTGTTAAAGGCGAATTGTGCAGCCATTGCACGTTGAGTTAATGATCCAGGAATGTGCTGACTTGCCTGAATCACCTCTAAAGTGCCCGGAGAGGTGCGACAAGGGAAGCGAAGGGAAGGGAAGGGAGCGGAGGGAGGGATGGACATGGATAAAGTATAATCGAGTAGTTGGCATTGCTTGAAATTTGATTTTACACCAGCTTGAAAGCAACTTCAACATTAACAACGTTGCTCAGTTGCAATAGTTGAGATTGACACTGGGATTGGGACTTGTGCTCCAGACAAGAAGCTTTTCAGGAGCTGAAAAAGTTAGCTTCAGGCTCAGTTTCATATGCAAAAGTGACGAAGCTTAGTGCATTTTGTGATTCTTCTCTAATTAAAATGCACTTTGCCAGCAGAACTGGGGAAACATTCAGTTCTTAAAAGCCGCAATTCAACTTAGAAATATTTATCAAATAGTGAGTAATTGCAAAAGCAATTTGAGCTTAATAAAACACTCTAGCTTTATTACATATCTTTTTTTCTTTTCTTTCTTTTAGCTAGTTGCAAGTGCATCTCATATTCGGCTTGTCACCCAAGAACTTAACTTTCTCATTTGTTACATAGGCAAAGATCCAGTCACACACAATCAATTTGATGTCAAATTTTTCGGGCCACAACAATGGAAATGCAGCTTCATTAAATATGAAATTCAAACTAAAAGCAATTGCAGATTGCACTCGCAATGGAGATAAGGAAAGGAAGAGGATATGGAATGAGGAATGGTTCTCGGACTGGAACAACATCCTGCTCCGAGCCTGTTAGCAACATCCTTGCCCTTTCCTCTCCTCATTCCCATCGACTCGACAGACATTTTACAATTCTTGCAATTGCTGGGCGAGCACAAAAAAAAAGCAAACGACAGTCAAAGCGGCGACTTACACACAACTACAGATGCACATACATTTACAGATACAGATACATAGATTCAGATGCAAGTATTAAATAATTTGGGGCCATTGTGTTGACACCACGACTGAGAAATTTAGTGAGTGTGTGTGTGTGTGCGATTTCAAATTATTTCTTCATTTTGTGCAAAAATGTGCAACAACAAATAGAAAATAGGAGCATGAAACTAGCACAAGACAGCAATGTTGGCGTCATTCATAGGGTATTCAAATTTTGTAATAACATCTATTCAAATTTAAAAGCATTTGATCATTACAAGATATTTATTTTGCAATTCAAATATTTTGTTAATAAGAAGAGCCTTTATTAATTATTATTAACAGTATTCAGTTGATTTTGAGTTGAATAATAGAATTGTTACATCACATGTGCGTACATTCATTCTAAGTACATCAGTATAAATATTTTACTTTTATTTTACTCGTTTTTTTTTTGTACAATTTCTGGATGTATTCGAATGTAATAAAAATAAAATTAATATTATATATTTACTGTAAATATTTGTAGATAGGGTATCAATTGATCGTTATGCTGCATTAGTTCATAGTTCATATTTACTTTGGACTTGTGTTATTGTTGGCATTGTCGTTGTCTGCATTATTTGCCGTTTGATTCCTTCCATTTTTCATCCTTGTCTGCATGTTTGCATGCACTGACAAAGGATAATCATGATCATGATGACGATGATGATGCTGATGCTGAATGCCAGACTTGGCTGGTGACTTGGTTTTTGTGCCAGTACGAATATGAATGGACAGAAGTGTGAGTACTGAATACGAGTATTTGTGTGCATTTCCCATTTGGCTCTTGTCATCTAGAATAAACAACGTAATTGCGAGTTTGTGGGGGCGACACAAAATGTTGGCGACAAATAATCCGAATATGCATAAGTACAAGTATCTCGACATACTTAGGAGCTGACAAAAGTGGAATCCAATCTCTCGCCCCAAAGGCGCTGGACAGAGCCGAGTATCGTTAATGTCAGCGGCTTTACGATGCAAAGACCTTTGACCGGACTGGACGCATTCAAAGAAACCAGGAAAGGCCATACTCGTACTCAAAGGAACATGCAACAACTACATGCAACACGCTATAAAATTTATGGCACACGTGTTATACGCGGCATGCGGCACGCGGCACATTTCCTGATTCTCATTCTTATTCCCAAACCCAAAACCCAAACCCATAATCATTCCCGTACCCGTACCCATACCCATTTCCCGTTCCCGGAACACATGTGGGCCGCATCTGCAGCGGGTCGGCTGGAGATCTATGCGAATGAACTCTATGACAAGTTCCAAGTTCCAAGTTCCAATTTGTCTGTTTACCTCATAATTTTTAAAGACCCAAAACCTTTTGCCTTATGCCGCTGTTTTACGAGCTTTTCTTGCTATGCCGCTGTATACCCTGTAAGCAGTGGAAATCATATAAAGGGGTATCACAAAAGCACAAATAATAGTTGAAGTATTTATTTCTCCTTTTCTGTATTTTATACATTTTTCTTATAAACTTTTAACGGAGTGTATTTTGTACGAACTTATTCTAATTTTAAATAACATGCAAAAAAATGTTTTTTTTTCTTATATTATATTATATTATAAACGTATTATATTATATTATATTATATTATATTATATTATATTATATTATATTATATTATATTATATTATATTATATTATATTATATTATATTATATTATATTATATTATATTATATTATATTATATTATATTATATTATATTATATTATATTATATTATATTATATTATATTATATTATATTATATTATATTATATTATATTATATTATATTATATTATATTATATTATATTATATTATATTATATTATATTATATTATATTATATTATATTATATTATATTATATTATATTATATTATATTATATTATATTATATTATATTATATTATATTATATTATATTATATTATATTATATTATATTTTATTATATTATATTATATTATATTATATTATATTATATTATATTATATTATATTTTATTATATTATATTATATTATATTATATTATATTATATTATATTATATTATATTATATTATATTATATTATATTATATTATATTATATTATATTATATTATATTATTTTATATTATATTTTCATCTCCCAGTCGATCACACTCACTATCGTTGTACTAATCGAAAATAAATCAAATTAAAAATATATATTTTACGTATATTTTAGCTTCTAATATTTCAGTCACTAAGATCTTTGCAGAGGGTATCTCCGAGTCGAGCAGACACTTCTTAGCCACTCTCGAAATTGCTATTCTCCCGCTGGCATCGACCATCACTTGGCCAAGCGCCTCCCATTGTTGTTGGACAATTAAAATGCAGTTTCACTGCGAGACATTTATGCGCCACAGCCGCCAACTTGTTGAGTGATTTGTACACTTTTGGAGGTTGTCTATGTGTGTGTGTGTGTGTGTGGGAGTGGCCCTGCGGCAACTACATACTACAATATGTATGCAGCAGAGCAATCAAGTTGTCAAATGTCTTCATTTGCAGCATCTCTCACTCACAAACACAAACACACACAAAACACAACACTCCAAAGTCAAATTCGATTTACAAATTCAATTTGAATTGTTTGCAAATTTCATTCGCCTGTAGGGGAAGCAGGAGGAGAGCAGGAGTC
This sequence comes from Drosophila suboccidentalis, assembly GCA_037043435.1. NCBI lineage: Eukaryota > Metazoa > Arthropoda > Insecta > Diptera > Drosophilidae > Drosophila > Drosophila suboccidentalis. The sequence continues at coordinate 83,966 of JBAMBK010000537.1, read as the reverse complement.
AGGAGACAGGAGCAGCTGGTCACCACCATAGCGAACATCCGGCTAATGTGAGCAATCCACACACACAGTTCCATACCTTGGCACACACACATACCCTCCCTTCTCCCACCCAACTTGAATAGTTTTCGCAGTTCTCCATTAGCAATTTTGAAGTTGTTGTTGTTTTTCGCACTTGAACGCATTCCCATAAATCGGGAAAAAATAAAACCGAAAAATCTATTTCGATTGCGTGTTGGTTGCCCCTATTTCACATGGGTCAGCGGTCCAGGAGATTAAACATAATAATGACGCATGAATCCGGCAACGACGAACGCATTCAATGGTCACTGATTGCCCGGAACTGAACGCGGTGGTTGGGGAGAGGGGGAGGGCGAGGATTATGCGATCAGGGTTGCGGTCTAGAGGATAATTCTAGGATAACACGGATATTTGAAATCATTTCTAGTCACTTTTTGATAATTTTATACTACTCGTATTTGCATATTCTTTTTAATGATATATTTTTTATTGTATAGTATTGTATTGTGCGTCTTTCTTATTTGAATTTTGTTAATTTTATGCCATTGCAAATGATCATAAAAGAGTATTCATAATCACCATCAATTTCTCAGTCAAAGAGTTGCGACTAAATATTCAGTATTTTTGTTATATTTTAAGCTTAACATTTGAAGTATACAAATACTTCAGAGTGTTCTCTGTCCACACCGAAATTAAACTATTTCTCAGGGTATCTAGCAAATGAGCTCACTCGACTGCAGACTTTTTGTTTGGATTTTCTTTGAGAAGTTGCAACTGCAACAAGCTAATTCGGAATTTTAATTTCGTTTGTTGCCGCATCGACTGCACAGAGCAGTTGCCAAAAAAACGAGAAAAAATAATAAAAAATATGGCTATAATATAGGGTAGGGAATGGCAGGCTAGGAGCAGTAGGAGAATTATGAGTGGCAGCCGCAGACAAAGCGAAGGCTTTGGTTTTATTTCTGGCAACATTTGGAGGCTGCCAAATGCGGCAGCTGCTTTGAAACGCCGCCAAAGAGACTCAGGGGCCGGGAGGGCGGCAAGGAGGACAGAAGGTACAAGTTGCCTCTGGACCAACTCCCGCTGGCAATGTGTAGGCAAAGGACAAAGGGGCAGGGGCAGGGGCAGTGGCAAAAGGGGAGGGGGAAGTGCCACTCGATGCGACAATTGTTGAAATTTAAGAGGCCGCGACGCATGTTGCAAAATGTCGCAATTTGCTGTCGTTTGGTCGCGTGTGGCACGTGATGTGAAAAATGATGCAACACACACACACAAACACACACACACAGTCTCATCGGTGATCGGATCACAGCATAATCTGGGCCACGTTATCACTTTGGTAAACAGCTACAGCTACCCAAGCGGCCAGCTCGAATATCAATCAATTGTTCAGACCCTTCATCATCATCATCCTCCTCCTCCCCTCTTTAATCTCAAAGATGCTCAACACATTTTGCAAATTGCATGCCGAATTTGTGGGAACAATGCAACTCAGGGTTGAAAATAATACATCGATTTTTAGCTCAGTTCAGTTCAGGCGACAACGAAAACTGAAAACTGAAATTTGAAATGAAAGTAATTTCAATTTGATGTTGAAAAACTCGTGAAGGTTATCAGCACATGACGCTCCCAGCGCCGATAAGGCGAAGCCTCTTCAAACAGACAGAACCGAAAAAATAGAGCTCATCTTGTCACTTGAGACTCGAGGGATCTGGCAACATCTAGCCTCGAATTTCAATTGAAGTGGCCCATTAAAAAGGGCCACACATAAGCAACGAAAAATGTATATAAAATGTGTTTTGTAACAATCTTTGAAGTGTATGCGATAAAGTTGCAATTTTACGAGTATTGCAGCATCAGAAGAAACATTTGAAATAATTGTAATTAAAGTGAAGGCCACAACAGCTCGACCTATGAGCAAAGGGTTAATAAATTGTTGAGAAATATATGTGACATCTTTCTCATAATTGAGATATACTTTTGAAATGTATTTTGTAGAAATTCCTTAAGAAATTTCTTATCTTAAATATTGAAAATAATAAAAATAATAATTGTATTCGCTTGTTTGCTATTTTAATTAAGTTTCATGTTGCCTAGTGTAGAGATTGATTAAATGAAAATAAAGTGCGGCTGGGTGCAAATTCCGCCTTCAGTATAACTTGGTTTTTTGAACAAAGTGTGTGTATTTCTGTGATCTAATATGAGTCATTCGGTATTCATAAGATTATTATATACCCTGTTCATAGCCAGTCGCATTTCCGTTGGTAGTTGCCTTTGTTTGTGGGGCTGTAAGTCAACTACAAACCAGGATCAACTTGTGAAAGAGCTGAATGCAAAAGTTCGGCAACAAGATGAACAGATAAAAGAATTTTTGGAATTCCAAGAAGAGATGAAAAATAAGATACGCGATCAAAACTCGGTGAATGACAAGTTTGAGAACATACTTAAAAGCTTAAATAATTTACCACACAAGTTCATGGAATTAAATAATCAATTTTGCCAGAAGCCCGATAATAACACTCCACAAATAATGCAACTTCAAGCTCAGACTGCAAGTTCATTGGACAAGTTAAATAACATTGAGAGACACATTTTAAGACAACAGGAAGAAGGTGATAAGATATTTAATAATATTAATACCACAGCCAATTTGGAAGCCATTATAAGAAGGAAAGATGCTGAGATGTCAGAGCTGAAAGTCAAAGAAAAGGAGAGTGCAGAGATCATAAGGAGGCTAACAGAAGAAATGAATAAGATGGCACAGGAACCAATTAATACAGAAACACACCAAGGGGAAAAGGACAAACAAATGAAAGAGGGATCGCAGTTATTAAAAGATCATAGTGAGAAGAAATTTCAAGTACACTCTAATATGGCAAAGACTTTAGATCTAGGAAATCAAGTATCTTTACCGACTCATAGAAATTCTACGACACAAGTCCTGGAGGCCAACCCCATTAAGATTCTGAGCAATGGACAAGTTGCAGAGCTAGGCTGGATAGTAGTTCAGAGACGCATAGATGGCAGTGTGAATTTCTATCGCAATTGGACGGAGTATCGGGATGGTTTTGGCGACCCGGCAGGAGAATTCTTTCTGGGCCTGGAACAACTGCATTGGATCACGACGCCTGCACCGCATGAGCTCTACATTCACCTCGAAAGCTTTGACCGGGAACAACGCTTTGCCCACTATGATAAGTTTGAGATAGGCAGTGTCGATGAGGATTATTCTCTGAAGTCTCTTGGGGAGTATTCTGGCACGGCTGGCAACTCCCTGCAGTACAATGTCAATCAAAAGTTCAGTACTTATGACCATGATAGAGACTCATATGACGGCAATTGTGCCGAGCAATTATGCGGTGGCTGGTGGTACTCCCAATGTGGACTGAGGTTCCTATAATCTAAATTAATCAAATAAACTCAGATATAAATAATTTTAAATGTATTTCCAGTAATTTAAATGGAAAATATCTGCATGCGGATGTCGACTATGACAGCTATGGCGATGGCATCTTCTGGGACGAGTGGCTGGGCTGGACTTATTCCCTGAAATCAGTTCTTATCATGATACGTCCCAATAGAATATAAAATATAATAAAAATATTAAGTCACTGAGAAAAAAAAGTATGATGTAATTTTATCAATCTACTTAAAAATTTGGAATGATTTTAAAGTTGTAGTTGTTGGAAACTGAATTTACTGATACCCTGTAGTCAGACCTGAAGTGCCGAGCAGATTCATAAAAATAAAGAATTAAAATTTTATAACGTAAAGTCTTGGGGTAATCTAAACAATTTCAATAATCCAACATTTCTTGCAAGTATTTCAAAAAGCCCAATCAGATTTATTAGTATTCAAAGAAGTATTATACAATTATTCTCTGAGATTAAGGGTGCTCAAGAAAATGCAGATTATAATACACAAATCATATTTAAAATGATTTACAAAAAGTACAGTGCATTTGATTTATAATAACAACTCTGATTCGATGATGCGACAGTTCACTCTTAAGTTTTGCTGCGTTCAGTGTGAATGCGGCTTGTTAATTAAATTTTGTATTTATTTATATACTATAATTGTTATATATTCTTAGAATGGAATCGTTAACAAAGCTTGTGATTGTATTGTTGGTGTGCGCAAGGGTCACTGCTGATAGCATTGCCGACGAGGGACGTTCAAAGAGTTTTGAAGATCTACAATCCCAAATCGAAATCAATGAAGCAAAATGCAGAAAGACTGAGGCAGAGATACAATTACTAGAAAAGGAAATCGCTGATCTTGATAAGAAAATGAGCCACGAAAATAAGATGGAGCAACTGAATAGAAACCCATATTTGACTGGCATATTAAGATCTACACTATTGGGAATATATCCAACATTATGTCTGCCAGATGGAAAAGTTACGGGAATACATAATATAAAACTAGATGATGAATCTTTTGAAGTCGCCTGCGATGGAGAGATTGCTGAACCCGGCTGGATTGTGATCCAGAGACGCATCAATGACAACTTAGACTTTGATCGAGGTTGGATGGAGTACGAGAATGGATTTGGTAACATCGACGGTAGTTTTTTCATAGGTCTCAAAAAACTGCACAAACTGACAGCGTCGGTGCCCCACGAGTTGTATATATACCTTGAAAGTCCGAGTGGGGAGATTCGCTACGCCAATTACAATAATTTTGAGATTGGAAAAAGATATGAATTAAAATCCTTGGGGCTATATAACGGCACTGCTGGCGATGCATTTTCCGATTCTGTGGGAAACGGATTCATGGCCAACGAAGGTGATGAATATTTTATCGGATATTCTACAAATGTCAATACGGGATGGTGGATTTCTTCTTACCATCAAAGAGGAATTGGAAGGTGATCTATCTATTGGAAAGAATCTCTAACACCATAATTTATTAATCATTTTATTTGTACAACTTTTAGCAATCTGAATGCAGCTCGTAGTCAATGGCAACCCTGGCCCACATACTTTAGAACTGTGCAAATGATGATACGTCCGATTATGAGGAGCGTTCCCAGTAAATGTGAACCAAAACATAAAAATTGGTTTTCCAAAACTTTTTCATGGTAAAATATACATTTAAAAATTCTCAGACCAACTAATAAACTGTGAACTAATTTAAATATTCATATTTTATTTTTTTCTTGGGATGGTTGTTTGTAGTTAGAAATTAGCAAATATTTTAAATCTTGTTTATTGCATCTAATCGTTAGGCTCAGAGAGGTGACATTTTGATAGAGAGCATTATAAGAACTGGTGATAATAAAGTATTCAATGAGATTTGTTCAGACTTAAGTTTTAGTTGTGCTTTGTAGGTTTCAGAGATAACTACGTTCTGAGGCGGAAAAAGTACGAGCAATATTTTAAAACAATGATAAATTGGACAATTCTTGTAACCTTGTTTATATTCTACAACGCATCTCTGGCGGATTCAAACGAATTATTCAGTGAATCGGAAAAGAAAGTACAAGAAAATGATGTTAAATTCCAACTGTAAGATTTACAAATTGAAGAGCAGCTCAAAACAATTGATTTTAATGTCGATTCAAGAGAATAATAATTAGCTTCTTCATTGTCAATCGAAAATAGGAGAATTGCAGTCAAAACTAGACCTGGGGAGAAGATCATAAGAATTTTGCGCGAAGAATTAACAAAATTACAGGAGAGTTTCAAGAATTTCTTCGCTGAGAAGAGCACAGAATTCAGTCGAGCAATGATTGAATACAATAACTCTAAGACTACTGCAGACAAATTGAAAAACACTGGTCTCGAGGCTTTGCCCAAGAGTTGTCTGGAGTCCAAAAACATAGATGGTATTTATGAAATCGACGTACCCAACTCTGGTTCACTTTCTGTCTACTGTGAATCGAGCTCGACACTCGAACAGAGAAAGTGTTGCAGTTTAAGTTTTGACCGCAAGTGGAACGAATATAGAGCAGGATTTGGATCCATCAGTGACGAGTTCTTTATAGGTCTGGAGAATTTGCATCAAACATCAGAATTGAATTGTTCTTTTCTAAACTAAGCCTGGTGAAGCGTATATCTGTTTGATAAGTTGAAAAGTATATGTATAATTTTAATTGCTTAAAAATATGTTTCTTAAAAATACTTTTTATGAAAGATGAGCATCATGTTTTCAAAATAACATATTATTTCAATATTTATTTATTTATTGGGTTTCACATCATCAGATCTACACACAATTGCGATACCCTGATGCAAATCGACCCCGACTCCCAAACATTCAGCTTGTGAGCTGCAATAAAAAACACAGACAGAACTTAACAAATGCCAGCAAATGCTTTCAGATGAGGAAACAGTCTATGCAATTAGAAAAACTAGGGAAACGAAATAACACAAAGTGATGCGCTCAAAATGTAACAAATAGACAAAATTTAATTTTATTCTCTGGTCTATTTTGTTATTTTTTTGTTGTCTATTTTTTTATGGCCTGACAATAAAAGCCACACACGCAGCCTGCCTGGCTGCCCACTGTTCGTTGGATGGGATGAAAGACGATGGTACCATCATATCTAAAAGCGGCGCAACTTGACAATGACGACGACGACGACGTGTGGTCCATTGACTGTTGGGAGATCGGAGATCGGGGATCGGGGATCGAGACTTGCGACTTCGGCTCTGAGTTATGAAACACTCTCTCGAAGAAAGAACTGAAATGAGCACTAGACAGACAAAGAGAGCGAGGAAAAGTCGTGCAATAAATAAAACGCTTCAGAGTGCACTTAAGATAAAAGTGGGGAGCCAAACCACGAGATGAAACTCAACAGAAATGTGGGTCAAGTTGCGTTTCGACTTCAAATTGTGGCTACAAAATTATTAAATCAAATCACAGTACACTCTCATAGCTGAGCGACAGCTGTGAGTCTTGTTTGAGGTTCAGGAAAGATTCCAACTCCCATTGCCCAAAAATGGAGTTATCAACAACGTTTTCAATGTCAGACGAAATCAATAAATCGCATAGATAGGAATTAGTTCCAGGTGATTAGTTGTCTGTCTGTCCATGTCTTACACTCGACTGCATATTCTGGCCAAATTATGCACAAAAGGTGTGTAGACCCATAACATACGTTCTCGCATCCCTTTCCTGTTCCCAACTCTGGACGCACTTACGCCTGACTGACTTTTTCACACGTTGCCAGCATTCTGGCCTGGCACTCAGGTTGGCAAAAATCATAAGGCAAATTACTTTGGGGTCACACGACAAAAGGGGGAGCTTGGGGTTAGCAGCCAAAAATAGCTGTCAATGGCCAATGCCAAAGTTTGTTGGCCACGTTTACCACACGCTTGCCAAAAGCATCTACAGCAACAATAATTCATAATTCAATGAGTTAAAGTTGAATGCAGTCCGACATCTGAGGATTTCAGACAACAGCGGAATTACACTCGAAAAAACATTGATGTCTATACTTGAATGTTAAAGTTAATTGTGATTCTTCAATGTTAAAAATATTTGACATTATAAGACAGTAATTTTTAAAGTTTTCAAATAATTTAAAAATAGACATTAGACCATATTTTAAAGGGAAACAAAAATAACGTACATAAAAAAGGAATGTTCTACTTTCACGAAGGTAGGAGGCACCTTTAATCTTATTTAGTCTAAAAATTCTAAGTAAAAGTAAAGATGTTTTAATATCTTTTTTCAATAAAGCTTAATAATATCATTGTCCAAACTAAAACTTTGTGAGGCCTTTGAAATTTCTTTATAATAATATATAATATATTATAATGCCAAAAATATAATTTTAGGCTAAGAAATAGTTTTTATTAAACTTGAAAAATTTTTTAGTGTCTAAAATTTATAAATCTCTACTTAAAATATTTATTTCTTAAGAGTTAACATAATCAAAAAATTGAAAATATTTTAATATGAAGCTTAAAATACCATACTATATTTTCGCTAAGTGGAGCGCAGTTTCTGACATACGCATACACTCGCTCACACACTTGTGTGTATGTGAGTGTGTGCGTGTGTGTGTGTGAGTGTGTTGCTGCCCCGGGGGCGCATGCCACACAATTCACCTTGAAGGCAACTGAGAAGCGAAGATTAATTGCAGCAGCGTCTTTTGTTGCCGGCACTTATCTCTCTCTCCCCTCTCTCTTTGTCTCTCTCTCTCTCTGCCTCCCTCTGTCAGACTATCAGCGCGATAAGGAATTTTATTCGCTGGTCAGACCTTAATTCAGGGATCTGAAAGGGTAGAGTCGACGCAGGCAAAAGACGTAATTGCATTTTGTTGGGCATCTCATTTTAGTTACGGTCTGGCAACTGGCAACCGGCAACTGGCAACTTGGAGTTGCCTCTTGATGATGTGGATAACGTGCGCCTACGAGCGAAGGTGTCGCCTTGGCGATTAGGCAGCCAACAACAACAACAATAACATAAACTACTACAATGAGTGCCCACCATGAATCAAAACTAAGTTTACCAGAAGCAGTAGAGTGATTGTGTGTGTGCGAGAGAAGGAGAGAGATAGTGAGTTAGAGAGAGAGAGAGAGAGAGTGTGTGACTGACTCGATTCGTTAACGCCGCGTTGACTGTCACAAGACTTTGAATAATGTGGCGCTCATTTGAATTATTGTTGTCGCCAAAGAACAACGACGACCCTCAAATGGCCATCAACAGTTGGCCAAAAGGCTTAAACATAGCACTGTGCCCTTTTAACCAGAATTCGAGCACTGACAATTTGTCTCTCAGTTGAATGATCTAACGATGCTGCGTCGTTCCAGTGAGATAAGAACCGAACTAGATGAGTTGATAATGAGATGATGGGAATGGGAATGGCAGGTAAAATCGAGTAATGTGAATGTGCATGGGATTAGTGGAAGGGCGGGGGTCCAAAACACTCTTATTTTAGATTTCGAAACACTCGCTAAAGTCTTAAATTGTATGATTCAAAATATTTAAGATAGAGATAACTGCAGAGGCGATATTTTCCTAAGACCATATTAAATAGGAATATCTTCATACAAATATAACCTTATATGATATGAATATATTTAAAATAAAAGTAAAAATCTAATGAATTTTCATATGCAAAAACTGAATTTGTAAACGAAACTCATTTCGATCAATTAATTTCGGTTCTATATATTTTTTTTAAATCTAAAGCTTTAACATTTAGTCAACTCATTTCATAATTAACTAAACTGAATTCTACAAATGAACTGCGATAATCAGAATACAGAAGGTTGTCGATTTTAAATTAAAATTCATGAAAATCGAGCTTTCGACTTTTCAACGTATTTCACATTACTAATCTTAACCTTTTGTAACCAGATTCGAATGGATGGTCATTTCTGTTGGGTCCAATCTAACACTTGATGATTAAGCGGCGCCTCGAAATGTTCACCTGCTTTGGGGCTTCGGTACATAAAATAAATGGATTTTATAATTTGTTTGTATCGCTGGATCGAATGCTACGAGTGGCGCCTCCGCCCCCGTCTCCGTCTCTGTCTCCGTTCCCTTCCCACCTCTCGCTTTTCTTTTCACGATTGGAACACGCTACTCGACTTGATTTTGGACTTTGGGTTGGGGCTATACTCTTTGTAGAGTGAAAGTAATTTTTGGTATTTTTATGAGTGGAACAAAGAAAGAAGAGAGTGCGAGTGCGAGAGAGAGGGGAGATAGAGAGAGATGCCATTAAGACTGCATTCCTCTTAGTGCGTTGCTTGTCAAACATTTTTCGACTGGGTGTTGAAAGCTCTTTGGCTCTATAGAGAATCCAGCACTTTATGTTACACCGAATTGCTCAATTCCCTCTCTCTCTCTCTCTTTCTTTCTTTCACTGTCTCTCGCATTCACATTCTTGGCGTTGACGAAAAGCGATTAAAATAATTGGCTCGCGTCGGATTCGTTTTGTGTAAAAGCCATTTGCATCTGATTTATTGCATTATAAATTGTGCGCATGCCTAAGTAGCTACGATTTTTGACAAAAATTTAGAAAGTTGTCGTCATCTAGAGAACCCGCCGTATAGCCAAGACAATACAGTACCGAAACACTCTGCATTTTATTGATGTCGCACTCATAAATTATGCCTAATGAGCCAACATTGCCACAGCGCCGTCAGAGAGTTTACTGTATTGCCGCAGTTCCTCAACTTTGGCCATGGTATGAAATTATAATTGGAAAGGAATGCGCAATGAGGCGTAGCTCTAATGCAAAACCTAAATCCACAATTTATCAAATACGAATTGACAATACTGTGTAATAGGTTGTGTAAATTCTTCTACTCTCTAGAGAAGTGTTTCAGCACAGACTTGAGGGATTAAAATAAGTTAAGGTTAAGGTTAAACTCCACCTTAATTTAGTTTTTAAATAAATTGTTTTTGTAGTTTGTTAATGTAGTTACTAAACATAACATAATATTAGATTAATGTATTTAAAGTCTGAAAGTCTCTGATGAGATTGGCTGACTAATTTTTTTTGTCAAAGTCATGTTTTTGTTATTATCAATCCTAAACTTATGTCTTGAAGAAAGTCTTGAAGAAATATTTGAATTTTACTTTATTACTTCAAATTGTCAATAAGTCCAATCTCTATCCAAAACTTGTATATGACTTTGACTATAACTATTACAGTCGAACTTCCCTAACTCGAATCACCATTATCCGAGAAAAAAGTTCGAGTTAGGGAGACTTCGAGTTAGGGAATTTTTTTTTTTAGTTTTAGGGAGACTTCGAGTTAGGGAATTTTTTTTTTTTAGTTTTTTAAATGAAACTACAGTTTCATTCATTCATAAATACATTTCAAATTGCAAATTTTTCTTGTTATTTTCAACAAAAATAAATTCCAGTTTGTTCAAGACCTGTCGATATTCTCAAAAATAGGTTTTATCGTTGTTTTGCTGTATCCAGAAGAAGTTCCCGATTCAAATGACATAATTAATTTTCCATTTTTTAATATAATGAAAACTGTTTTCGATGAGATACCATATTTTTTAGCCACTTCAATTTTTTTGGTCCACTTTTGAATTTTTTATCAAATAATTTTAAAGATTTCTTAAAGAGATAAACATTTTAATACACATGCTGGTGCCATGGTAAATAATCTTGAGCTGATGCGCTGACAGAGAAGTACATTACAAACATCTTTCCTAAAGCAATTTCACAAGCTTAAGTCATTTTTGATGCAATATTCTATCATATACCATCACCATATGCTAATTTACATCAATATTACATATCCAAACGAGCCGTTAACAAAAGCATTAAATAGAAACGAATAAAAATTCAAACTTTATTGGGGATTTTCCCGAAGAATTCGACTTACAGAAGGTACGGGCCAATATTTTTGTTCGAGTTAAGGAGAAATTCGAGTTAGGGAAGTTCGAGTTAGGGAAGCAGAATTATATGAAATTTGCTCAGTAAACGCTATTGCCACTCGATTTTGTTCGAGTTAGAGAAAATTCGAGTTAGGGAAGTTCGAGTTAGGGAAGTTCGACTGTATATAGGTTACTTTCAAAACTAATTGCTGAAATAATCTTTTCAAATGCCAGTATCAAAATAAATTTCTCTGCTTCATTCTTAGCTTGCAAGAATTATGTATAAACTATTTTACACTTGAGCTCATAAAATGTATGGATGTAAAAGTGTATTTTTGTGTACTTTGGAAAACAGTCTATTTGCTTATCATTGTGTTCCACTTTCAGCTGTTCATTAGAATATTTTTGTTGCAGCTCTTGGCTCGTTTGTTCCGCCTTTCATATCTCGAAAGGTAAACAGTTCCTAATTTCCAGCACTTTTGTCACCTGCCCACGCAATTTGCGAGTAAACGCTAGAACCCATCTCTTTCTCTCTCTCTCTCTTTTCACTCTGTGGGTTTTGTAATCGCTTCGATTTTACAGTTCTGCAATTACAAATTGTCATATCACTGACTGATAAATCCCTTTCTGTCCGCTTTACCAGATGACAGTGTAAATTTCCTATCGCTTCTCGCAAATATTTACCAAAACTTGATCAAAAGCCGAGCGCCGCCCCAGGGAAGAAGGGAATGAGGAATGGAGGAAGAGAGAAAGGAAGAAAGGGAGGGAATGGGGCAACGCGTGCCAAGTTCTTGTTATTAATCAAAAGCACACAATTTTTTAATGATGCTGCCTGTTGTTGTATTTGTTGCTGTCTTTGCACGGTTGCGATAATATTTGGATTAGTTCAAGTCAATTGCATCTTGGCGAGAAAGAAGTTGGCCCGAACCGAGGCCTTGGCGAGTGGCGCGTGCAACGTGATGTTGCCGCTGCAATGAGACGAATCTAATGTTGCACACGTGGCCCGAATGGACGCTGCCACTGCCCCGCTGGGTGTGTGGGTGTGTGGCTGGTGGGTGCTCCAAGATAGCCGATCCACCTCCAACCACCCAACCACCCGAGTTAAATGTTGTGTTAAGATTAGCAATGGCCAAACGCCACAAAAGCAGCTTATCGACTGAATTGGGGAACCTGGCAAGGGTTCAGCTTTGAGTTCAGGTTTAGTTTTGGCTTTGGGTTCGGGTTCGGGTTTGAGTTTGGGTTGCGGTTTTCGAATCGTTCAACTACGTGCGCGGCATTCCAATAATCGAAGGCGACATTATCGGCAAACAAACTCGACAAGCCCAAATATTTTCTCCTCCTTTCCTACACTTTTCTTTTCTTTTCTTGTTTTTTTTTTGGCTATGCTCCTTGACTGCCTAATGACCCCGCCAGGAAGCGGAGAAGGCGCAGGTGCGCCATAAAATATGCTCACACTATTCCTAATTTATGGCCCGCCATATCCATCTGACAAACTCGTGCAATTGAGTAAACTCTGCGCTAAATGAAATACAAACTTCAAGACAACCTTATCGAAGGTTCCTTTAAGGCATCGGTCAACAAATGGTACGAGTATTTAACACCTTGAAATCGCTGTGTGTGGCCGTCAATAGTTGTTAGTCAGATAAAACTGGATAAGCTAATCGGTAAAGGCAGATTTACTTTGATCATAAAGAAGTAACATTAGCTGTTAAAAATTAGAATAATTGTATAGAATCCTAATCATATGCTGTTATTTGAATTTTTAAAATATGTATGTCGACTATTTATATAAATGTTTGTTAAGCAAATGTTATATTGATTTTGAATTTTTAAAAAAGACGAAAAATTGTGAAATAAAACGAGGCATGTTCTATATTTCTTGATAATTATACGAGTAAGTTCATAAAATCGAATATGGAAAATTGTATTTGAAAATGGAAAATTGGAGAAATATGTATTTTATAATGCAACAAAATTGCTGTCGCTGTCTGCCCCTTCAAAACTCTTTTCGTCTGTCAGGCACACACGCACAAACACACACACACAGACACATACACGCACACACACACACACAAACTGAACTGTCCTGTGGGCAAATTGAATGGCAAATTTGTCTGCACACAGCAGAAACTTTTTAATTGAAAAACAATTTTTTGCAATTTCTTGTTCAATTTTTTGGTTATTTTCAGGTAAAGAGAAGTAGGGGAGGGAAAGGGAGGAAAACGGAGGCAGGCAATTCATTTTGACTTGCCTTGCGCTTTTTCGGACATTCCGAAGTTTCATAAATGCTCAGTTTTATATTTTGTGCTTTATTCTCGTGATTCGTGTAACTAGTTTCTGTAACTTGAGTGGCGATGGAAAGGGGAAGGGAGTGTTGATTGGGTGGCAGTAGTGGCTTTCGGGTGGGTGAAGTGGTGTAGAGAGGCGACGGCCATTTATTGACTTGACTTCCGTGCGTATGTCGCAATTTCCGGTTTACGGCAAACGAAATAAAAACGTAATTTAATGCCGCATGGAACGGAATGATTGCAGTTATGGTGGTGGTGGTGCATGGAGTGGGCTGGGGGGCATGAGGTGATGCTGTTCCACGCATCACTTTACTCTTTAATTGAAATCATAAGATTTGCAACTTTATGCACAAGTCAAGAGGCTGCAATTAAGAGAAAAGACGTCAGAGATCCGACAACTTTATTGAATTCTATTATAATTTTCACACTTTGCTGTGAGTTGTGTGTTGTGTGTTGAGTGCCGAGTTTCCAGTTTGAATTTGAGTTCGTCGAGTGCTTGAGTATATTCATTCTGCATGCAAATACCTTTAGTCATATTAGTGGTTTTTATGGCGCTCCGTTGATAAGCAGGACTCACTGAAAGGCGTCGACGCTAAGCCACTTGCTGAGTGGACAGCGAGGGCTGCCAGCAAAGTATCTATGATCTGTCATAATGGGAAATTTAGAATATAAGAGTTACTGACATTAATTTCAATACATCAGTGACATTTTGTAGGCATTTCAACTTAAAAATGACAGAAATTTTATAAAATCTCATAGTATTTATTGTTTAAACATCCTTAAAAATTAAAGAAAATCACTTGAAGGAAAGCAATTTTAATTTTCAATTACTAAAACTTTTTTTAATTATAAACATGGCACAGTCACGAGAGATTCTAAGTCAAATTATTTATTTATTTTAATATTTATACCAGTAATTAAATAAAAAATTACTCTTAAGCCCATTTTTATACATTTCTTTTTTGCTGAAAGCTCTTTTTGAGTAACTTTCAAACAACTTTATAAATTCCCTTCGCTTAATTATTTTCTTATATAAGTAAGAAATCACTTAGTTTTCAAATGTTCATAAACTTTGATTAGTACTATAATCACCAACTTGTTAGGTTGCCCTCGCAGAGCCATTGGCTGTGTGTGCGTGTGCAGCTGACCAATTGGAGAGACGCACACCTGCCGCTGCTGTTGTGCCACTGAGCTACTAAAGTCACCTGGTTTACGACGCTGTGAAACTGCGGGCGCTCCATTTGCACATTTAGCTGCGGGTTAAGCTGCCTCTCGCTCCTAACCTTACTCTCTCTCTTTCCCACTCATTCCCAACCTAGCTGTCTCTTAGCTGGGCATTAGCATTAAAGCGGATCAGTCAGTCGACAGCAAGTTTATAGTTGCCGCCTCTCACAAATGCCTCGATGATAAGCCGCTTCGGCTTCGACTTTGGGTTCAACAAACTAAACAATGGACCGACCGCTGGCGTCACTTAATTGAATTACCATTGACCAGAGATCCGAGATCCGAGATGCAACCTCCTCTGGGCTGGCATCCATCGCATATCGGATGCCAATGAAAAAAGGCCAGACGGCAATCATGTGAAAATAGTTGAAAAGTCATTCAATTGCTGACACATTAGCGCATAATTTGCCAATCCAGACTAGCTCCCCTCCCCCCTCTTCTCTACTGCTCGTCCCTCTGCTCCCTCGTCATCTACAGTCTCGACTCCAACTCTGTCTGCACTCTTAATTAACCGCTTCGGTTAGAAGAGAAATTAACTCGATTGCGCGTTAATTAGAAGCGCAGCGTTTAATGAACTCTTTGCGACCCAGCATCCGTATATGTGATTGTGTAATTATGTGAGTAAGAGTGTGAGTGTGTGGGTGTGTGTGCGGAGATTTTTTACAGTTTTTAGGCCTCATAACAACCGGTCAACTGTGGTCTGGTCATCAGTCAAGCAGCGGGGTCATGTGAGTGATTACAGGGTGTCATTCGTCAGAACCATCTATTTTAACCACAATTATGTCTCTGGAATTTATGAAGCATGAACATTAGCTCTGTTGAATGTCTTTACATAAAGTCTAAGAAATGTTACAAGTTATATTTTGACAGTGTGATGATAACAGAATAGAGAAAGTTTTCAGCATTAGAGAATTGTTATGTTAGCTCTTGAAAATGATTTTAAATGACTGTTAAGGTTACGTTAACAGTGCGACGATAGCAGAATAGAAAATGTTATGATGACAGTGTGGCGGATTACAAAAAAGATACCTTAATTTAAAGAAATATTTACTTGTGAGAATGTTATAGCAATATTAACATTGATTGATTTACTGATACAAATTGAATAATACTCTTAATAAAATAACAAGTTCTATTTTGAAACCAGTTCTGTGACTTTAATGATTAACGTTAACACTGTGACTAAACAGAACATAGCTACAGTCGAACTTCCCTAACTCGAATCACCATTATCCAAGAAAAAAGTTCGAGTTAGGGAGACTTCGAGTTAGGGAATTTTTTTTTTTAAAAGAAACTACAAATGCATTCAATCATAAATACATTTCAAAATGCAAATTTTTCTTGTTATTTTCAACAAAAAAGTATTTCAGTTTGATCAAGACCTGTTAATATTCTCAAAATTTGGTTTCTTCGTTCTTTTGCTGTATCCAGAAGAAGTTCCCGATTCAAATGTCATCATAATTAATATTTCATTTTTTAATATAATGAAAAATGTTTTTGCTGAGATACCACATTTTTCAGCAACTTTCATTTATTTGGTATACTTTCAAGTTCCTTAACTACTAATAAGTTTGAATATTTCTTTAAAAATTTTTAAAAATTTTAGTACACAGTAATGCGCTGACAAAGAATTACATTTCGAACATCTTTCCTATAGCAATTTCACAAGCCTAAATAATTGTTGATGCAATATTCTATCATATTACATCACCATATGTTAATGTACATCAATATTACATATCCAAAGGAGCCGGTAACAAAAGCATATAACAGAAACGAGAAAAAAATTCAAACTTTATTGGAGATTTTCCCGAAAAATTCGACTTACGGAAGTACGGGCCAATATTTTTGTTCGAGTTACGGAGAAATTCGACTTATAGAAGTTCGAGTTAGGGAAGCAGATTTGTATGAAATTTGCTCAGTAAACGCTATTGCCACTCGATTTTGTTCGAGTTAGAGAAAATTCGAGTTAGGGAAGTTCGAGTTAGGGAAGTTCGACTGTAATTTGTAAAGATATTATATAATTTTCCTACTCTAATAAATCCCAAATATAATTAAGAGAAAATCTGGTTCGTAATATAAAACTGAACTCAACATTTTTGTAAGTGGCTTTCTGGATAAGAAGTTGATAGTTTATTGAATTAAAAAGACTGTCTTCATGGAAATAATTTCAATTTAATGTAGCTATTTAAATTTGTGAAAGATAGAGTAATCTTAAAGCCAAAATGGAGCAGACATTAAATGCCTGTAAATTATGACATTTGACTTCATTTATAATCCTACAATACGGGTTTGTGCAATTTTATTAAACGGGTTGCATGTTTATTTATGTCGATTAAGCATCACTTAAGAACTAAACTGGTTTAAATACTTCAAGCTAAATTGTTTTATGGACATTGGAGATGTGTTAACGATGGATTGAGCTAAATTTAAGTTAAAGTTATAAAAAATAAAAAACTGTTATACGTGAATTGACATATATTTGTAAGAATTATTGTAGAGCTTAGTCAGTCCATTCGTTAATCAACAAGTATCTATAGATCGCTTCCTACTCTCTACCCATATCCATTTGTCAGTTGAGCTATGGAAATGTATCCATGAGATACTCGAGCATTGCGGCACGCGTTCGATTCCCTCACGGGCCATTGAGTGTGCAAATAAATGCGCTTAATTAATTGCATTTTTGCACTTTCGAGTGCTGGCCCAAACCCCCTGAAAAAACACCGCCAACCGCCTACAATCGATGCCGAGAGTTTCCCCCTTCCTCCCTTTGACTGATTTCAAATATGCATCAATAAACTCAATTAAACGTAAACGAGGAGCGCTTCAAATCGCTTCGAATGCACAGCAGCTGCAAAGTGAACAGCTTCCTTTCAGTTTCCTCTATCGGGGGAGTAAATAATCATGATGCTGATAATGATGATGAGGACTTACTACTATTGATACCCTGCAGGCAGAGGAATGTGCCAAAGGGATGTGTGAGTTCATATACAGCTTTAATATTCTTCTCCATACTTATCCTGCTGTTTTTTAATGAACTACTCTGAACGTTTTAACTTGCTTCTAAAAAATGTTATCAAAATTGGAAGTTTTCTATTTTTTTTACACTTTGCTAACTGTGTTTATGCAATATATCTTGTTTGATAAATTCGTAAACATGTGGACTAATATAGGGTAAATTGAAGTGTGGATTTAACAATTTTTAATTTATCCGTTTTGATATTTTCTTTTAACACAAGTCTTGGCCATGTCAAGGCATTAGTTGGCTGTCGTGGGGACATGTAGGAAGCTGGGGATTTGCCAAAGGGAAGATGATAAACTGAGGTGCCAGGTGTCTGGAGCATGTCGGATCGTTGTGGGCGTCTTAACTTGTTTGGCATTAGCTGCCACTCTTTTTCTTATTTTTGTTATTCCTGTCCACTTGGCCTGAATATACTCAGGTTTAGTTTATGCTGCACAAACGCATCTTTCAACGCGTTGGCGCAGCTTCATTTGTTATACAACATTTGGACATTGGATCAATCCCGAAATTCAAGCCAACTCGCCAGTTGATGATTGAGTGAGGAAGCTGGAAAAAGGGGTAAGCGCCATGGAATTGGCCAAACACAAACAAATAAAAACATCAAATAAATAAATCAATTTGAAACAAGTCTCAAAGTAGCACTACTTTCCCTCTCAGATTCTCCTTTTCCATTTCGTTTTCATTTGGATTTTCATTTAGTTAAATTTCACTTTGAAATGCAAACCGGAGAAACGTGGCGCATCCGCTAATTATCTGTGGCAACTACCCCCCGCAAATGTGCCTGCCACACAATATGTGTAAACAATTCTTCAGGTTCAACCAAAATGTTCTAAAAGTAACTTTAAACCCTTTACATTGAGAGAGAGAGAGAGGTAGACATTCAATGCCTTTGACTGATGCGTTGGGCAGCTGTTTAGCTGCAGGGGGAAGGGGATGCCCCGCATTGGGGGGGTATAGATCAAAGTATTCAGTTTTTTTCTTCTTCTCTTCTGTTATTTTTTGTTTTTTGACAGAAACAAACATCGCCCTGCATTTTATTTACATTGGCTTCCGGTTGAATTTGGTTTTTCGGTTTTTCAGTTTTTTAGTTCTTCAGCATCTTTTTCGGTATTTTCGGAATTTTATTTGTTGTTCTAGCGAAAATAAAAAGCGAAAAATATACGATATACTCGCTTTGAATGGGCAACTCGTTGGCAATTGTAAACAAACCGGGAAAGTCAACTGCGTATGCAACTAAATGGAAAATGTGCGTGAAGCCAAACTAAAAAAATCTTACAAATGGAATTGAACTCAAATCAAACGAATTCGATATAATCTCTGAACGGACATTCCCCGATCTAATTCAATGGGCTTTTTAGCTTTAACTGACTTTAAGCCTAGTCGCCCAGTCAG
The DNA here is from genome assembly GCA_037043435.1 of Drosophila suboccidentalis. Lineage (NCBI taxonomy): Eukaryota > Metazoa > Arthropoda > Insecta > Diptera > Drosophilidae > Drosophila > Drosophila suboccidentalis. Next base: position 64,722 of record JBAMBK010000537.1, on the reverse strand, counting down.
AAGTCACGATTTTTCATTCAATTTCCAAACACGTTTCCGCTGTTCTCTACACAAGTATAAATACCTCCATATATACCCCTTATTATCTGAAACGTTTATCGAAAAGCCATAAAGTTTTCATTATTACGCATTTACCGTTGCCTCTCGTTTAATTACGTTTCATATTAAAGCCAAAAAAGGGCCACTGACAAAAACAAAACCCCCAAAAAAACTCGAACCCAAAATTTAAACCCGAATCCCAAACCCAAAGCCAAAGCCAAACAAAAGAGCCAAAGAAGTCGCAGCGTTTCTTTCTGAATCACGTGCCATGCGCAACGTTCTAAATTTCAATTGAATTCAATTTAATTAGCTGTAAGCGTAAGAAAAAATCCAACGCTTCTGGCCAAGTTTATTAAACGAGTACTGACTGAGTTCCCATCTAATCTTAATTTGTATGCATCGAAGGCGGCTTCCAGTCTTGTTTGGCGTCCAGGCGTGTACAATAATGATACTCACATAATTTGCATTTAATAGTTTTTCCCTATAAAGCTTAGGGTCGTGTTCCATGTGAATTTGAGCAGAACAAAACGAAAATAATTATATAATTATTCTACATTTCAAAAACAGTTAGTGATTTCGTATAAATTTCACTTTTAAGCTCTAAATTAAATCAAAATATTTGACATTTTAATCAACTTTCGAAGTGTTTATGAGGTTATATTAATTTTATATTTATAATTAGATATTAGCCAGATACAAATTGTTTATAATAATCAGTGATATTGCAACTTGTAATGAAATTAATATGATATAATATGATGAAAATATACAATATAAAATTATATTTAATATTTGAATGTATTAAATTTATTTAATTATAAAACTCACATTGATTCTATCACAACCAAGCTGTTGTTTCCGATATCACAATTTGAATGACCTAGTTATAAGGCTGCTAACCAGTTGCCTCATTAAGGGTACTACTAAATTGCCAATACGTGTGGGAAGTCTGTGGCATTTGGCTAACTGCGGCTGGCCAAAAGGGACCGCAATCCGCTTGGCAAATGGAAGCACCGCAAATGGAAGCGCCACCAAACTGGGAGGGAATAGGATATTTAATTTGCAGCCATAATTTCATTACAGTAACAATGTGGCCCCTCCCTTCCGCCCCTTTTGGCTCTGGATGGATAGATTTCAGTGTGGTTCTTCGTTCAGTTTGGCGGTTTGGTGGAAATTCAATCAGAGCTGCGATAGAATTCGTGAAATGTCTGGTCGCCAGGATGTGCGGCAGGATGTGTGGCAGGTTTATCAACAGTATACGCATTTCAAAGCAAACACTTTAGGCAGATTTATGCACACACACCCAAGCAGAGACAGATAGACAGACAGACACACACAAACAGTTGCAGATAGAGATACAAAGTTTATCTTTCGTTTTGCGTGCGCCATTTTCAAGGACAATTCCAAATCGAAAGAGCGGAGGGAGGGAGACGTGTCCTTTACAAACCAATACGGTTATCCTGCCCATATGCATATGTATTTATTAATTTGTGTATGTGTTGGTGTGTGTGTATTTACACGCTGCTAACATATTCATAGACAATTGCCAAATGTAATTAAATACGTTTACAAAAGCTTTGCCAACTCGAGCGACGAAACATTCAACGCACTCGAATTTGGGTTCAGTTTATGGGACTTTGCTGGGGGAATTTCGGTGTGTGTGGCACTTGTGTGTTTGGGTTTATTTGTTGCATGCCACACAGTTACTGTTACTCGCCAAAACAATGGCAATCACTGTTAAATATGACTCCAGTTGAGTGTAGCTAAAGCTAATTAATGTTGCCAACATGTGGCAATTCGGATTTATGTTGCACCATGTATTACCATTATTATTGTATTGTATTCGACTATTATTATAAGTGTCAGTTGTTTTTACAAATAGGACTGTAAACGAATTTAATTCTGATCCAAGTCTTCCTGACTTAATGAATACAAACAAAATATTTAAATATAATATTTGGTAAACAATAATATCAAATTCATTTTATGTGATTCTGAAAAAATATAATATTATATTTTTACGAAATCTAACCCTTTAGTTATACTTAAAACTGGTTGCAAAATATTTCAGCTTGTTCTTCAATAGAATTAGATTTATTCTGCATAACATCTGATATAAACAATAATATAATTTTACTAGGGGGCTCCGCCCCCTGCTCGCTTCGCTCGCCAACCCCCGCTCGCTTCGCTCGCAAAATTGAAAAGACCGGTTTAACAAATTAATACAATATAAGGGGGTCCGTCCCCTGCTCGCTTCGCTCGCAAAATTTAAAAGAAGGTCCTTAGTAGTCCGCTTTAACAAATTTATATTCTATAGCATTTTTTTGTAAAAAACACGGAAATATTTAACTTCCGCTGTCCGCGGTTTTAATGTTTCTTCCTTGCAATTGGACTTTGGCTAAAAGTCAGATTTAGTGATTTGGCGGGAAAAATCCAGATTTGGCGGGAAAAAGCTAAATTTGGCGGAAAAAAGCTAAATTTGAGGAAAAATTCAAAATTTAGCAAGAAGAGTTAATGTGTGAGAATATCCCATGCAACAACAGAGTTCTTGATTCTAAAGGTTAATTTGCATCAGATTGTTCCTATGGCAGCTATGTATATGATATTGTAACCCGACTTTGACCAAATTTGGCCAGAATGTTAGAGACATCCCCAAACATACAATCTGTGACTTTGGTTGAGATATCTTAAGAATCAAAAAAGTTTTTCATACTAAATGTTATTTTGCATCCGATTGTTCCTATGGCAGCTATATGATATAGTAAGCCGACTTTGACCAAATTTGGCCAGAATGTTAGAGACATCCCCAAACATACAATCTGTGAGTTTGGTTGAGATATCTTAAGAATCAAAAAAGTTTTTCATACTAAATGTTATTTTGCATCCGATTGTTCCTATGGCAGCTATATGATATAGTAAGCCGACTTTGACCAAATTTGGCCAGAATGTAAGAAACAGTACCAAACATATAATCTGTGAGTTTGGTTGAGATATCTTAAGAAACAAAAAAGTTTTTCATACTAAAGGTTATTTTCATCCGATTGTTCCTATGGCAGCTATATGATATAGTCACCTGACTTTGACCAAATTTAGTCAGAATGTAAGAGACAGTACCAAACATATAATCTGTGAGTTTGGTTGAGACATCTTAAGAAACAAAAAAGTTTTTCATACTGAGCAATTCTGTGACCTTTGACCTTGATTTTGACCCACTTACAGGTCGAATTTCGCAAAACGCCGTCTTAGTGCACGATGAAATTATCTCATCTATGTTGTGTGCAAATTTCAGCTTTCTATCTTTTACCGTTTGGGCTACACGTTGATTCTCAGTCAGTCAGTCAGTGAGTCAGTCAGTGAGTCAGTCAGGACAAAGAATTTTATATATATAGATATAGATATATACAATAAAAAATATACAGACATTATACAATTAAAAATATACAGACAGACATGTTTATCTAATTACTTTATATAATTTACTTTATTTTATGTCACAGCTGAGACTTGGAAGCAACATTATTTTGTAAAGGTCGATTGGGCTTAACCTCCCAGTGGCTCTTTTGTAGCGAAAAACATTAAGAATGCTAGCTGAAAGTTCAGCGGAGCTGTGCAGCCACTTTATGTAAAGTTCTAATTCGCTTTTACATTAGCGTGGCCGGGGTAATTCGGTATACGCTGGCGGAAGATTTGGCGGAAGCTTCCGCCAAGGTTTCAGGCCGCCACCGCTGAAATTTTTATATCGTCTTTTCAGGGGTGGGAATTTTTGCCCTGAATTTCCCTTGCTGTATGCCATTAGAAAATTGTGCCGAATCGGCGGCAAAAATTTAGGCACACAAAATGTTTGTTTATATTTGTTTATTTTAATGCACTTCATGTTTTACTTAATATTAGTTCACTTATAATAAAACTTAAAACTAACTTTACTTATTATTTAATTCCTCCTGGCCACAGCATTCGGTTGAAGGGTCAATCTGAAATTTAGAATCAATTAATTGTTTGTTGTAGGAGCATTAGAATGATTTATTCTTACCTAATTGTTGGGCGATTTGCCAATCTTACTTTCCAGTTTGAAGAGCCTCCTACAAGTTGATTATAAGAAAATACAATAATTAAAACAAATTTGTTGTCTAATTGGTTAAATGTTTAATTTACTTACGTGTGACTGGTCTTGCTTGCAAAAGCTATGATCTTCGTCATCGGGCAATTAAGTCAGGCGATCTAGGTTAAAATACAATAAAATTAAACATTTATTCATATATTTATAGTTAAAACTTACCTTATTTTGACACTTTCTGCACATTGACAAAATACACAAACGAAGGGCTGCAATGTCTTCGATAGCCGATAATAACATTGCCAGCCCTTTGTATTTATCGATGACTGCCACGATAAAAATATTAAATAATAAAACAACATTTTACCATATTTTAAAATGTTTAATTAATAAAATAAGTTATTTAATATATTACATTTATTATGAATTCTATTAACAATACAGAATTACTGAAAAGTATGGTTTAAAACTCATAAAAGTGATTTCGATATTTATTGCCAGGCGTTGGCAACGTTAAGTTGGCTGCAGGGACTTTTTTCTTGCTGCAAAATTTACCCCTGAAGAAACGATAGAAAATTTCTTCAAAAATTTCAGGTGTCTCGCCCTGAAACCTTAGTAGACTTTCGGCTGTAGCTTTACCCCTGAAGTTTTAGGGCGGAAGGCTGTGTGTAATTTGTTCACCACATGCCTTCAGGTTCTACTGGGCTATGCCTACTATCTTCCCGTTTCCGTCCCCAATTCTCGCAACTCTTTGACTTAATCTCAGAACAATCCCATCTGGTGCTCTTCTCACATAACAAGTGTATTTCAGTGAGAGCAAAACTTTCTTTGTTTGGCTCTTTTCTTTTTTATTTTTTCTTTGTGAACTGGGAATCAAACTTCGCAGCTGAGCCTGCGAAATCAAATGGCATAAAAGTTGCCGTTTTCCCATTTGCCTGGCTGGCACCCAATAACAATGGGGTTGACAGTGTTACCAGGTCTTATGAGATTAAGAAAACGTAAAGCCGATTGTAAATTTATAAATAGCATCAAATGCTATTGTAGTTTCTTTTCAAATGTCATTAGAGTTGAGTTTATCCTCTGTATGTGTGTGTGTGGGTGTGTCACACATACACACATTCGCACATTAACGATTGAGAGAACTGAAAGCCTTTTTTTTCGGTTGGGTTTCGTCTCTGAGGGGGTGGCAGCTCTGGTGGGGAAGTTTTGGCTTACATTTGTCAAGTTGTCGTCTATCTGCTTGACAATGGCTTCGCAACTCGGCAATTAGTTAATGTCATAGAAGCAGCGAACAATGACACTAGCCAAAACTAACCATTAAACATTGGATTAATCTTTCAGCGTTGCTTAAAATGCACAATGGGTTGGACGGAGATGTCTGTCTAATTGCAGACAGTTAGTCAAGAACTCAAGCTTCAGTGAATGCAAATAGTTGCACTTTAATCATTCAAGAGCTTTCAAATACGATTGTTTAAATATTTTTCATGAGATTTATTTAGTTTCCATGAAATTGATATGTAAATTAAAGCTTATGTTTAGTCAGTAATGCTGATATAATTCTTAGTTGAACCTTAGGTTTTAAAGCAATTTTTTAAATTTTGACTTTTACGTTAAGATTAATTTTAATCAACTTGATAACGAATTAAGTACTTTATGAGCTTTTTAAGCTCATTGACCGATTGCTGTTATTTAATTTTAATTTCTGCTCAATGAAGCCTTAATGTTTCTTTGCTTAAATCGTTATTAATATATTCTTAATTAATTTAATCATGGCAAAAAGCTGCTCAAGAAGCTTTCTAGAGCTTTCGAAAATATTTAGTGTTACACTATTAAACTGAATATTTGGTCTCGGTTAATTAAATTGAAATAAATGTATTGAAATATTTTAGATATATTTTTGCTCTATTAGTCCAGATTAATCCAAGCTTTAATTGAATCCAGCTTAAGTCAGTATCATTGCAATTCCAACAAAAAAGGATGTATTTGGATTCGTAATGAAGGGGGTCCGAGGAAGATGAAGACATGGAGCTGGCACAGCTTAATCAGCGGCTGAAGAAAAGGTCAAGTACGAGTGCTTCGCTAATTTGTTGTCTCCCAAATGAATGAGTGTGTATTTATGTGTGTGTGTGTGTGTGTGTGATGTGTAAGCGAGACATTGTCAAGTGTTGCGCCTTTGTCACGTAGCAAAAACTTGACTCCAACTTGCAGCTCGTACTCGTACGGTTTGTTGCGGCTAATGAGAGCAACAGCCGGCGGCCAAAAGCCCAGACTCAGACTGAGACTGGGACTCAGACCGACCCTCCGACCCTCAGCCACATCCACAGCTCCAGTTTTGGGCCTTGGGTTTTGTCGGCAGCTGCACGAGGCAGGAGTTCGAGTCGAGTGTGTGGCATGTGGCATGAGGCATGAGGCAAGCGGCATATACTCGTACTCGTACTCGTTCCATAGGGCGGATGCGGCAATTTTCAGCCTGAAATCGATATGGCATCAAAGCACATTTATGCCATTATGCAGCTTGGGGTACTTACCATTCCCATTCCAACTCCGATTCGCGCTCCGACTTGTGGTCTGAGCGTAGGAGATGCCGCAAGCGATGAAACTGAAGCTGATATATTTTTATTATGCTAAAATAATCGGGCATAGACAACGGTCTGTGGAGCGAGTCGCGAGTTGTGAAGCCCAAAAAATTATCTGAAAGATGCATCTGAATATTGCAAACAAAAGATAAAAGCCAAATGCAACGACAACCGCACACCGCACCAGTTGCTACCTGCCCCCCTCCCACTCCTCCTGCCCCTCGATAGTTTTGACTGTTGTTAGTTGTTGTTGTTGTTGTTAGTTGTTGTTGTGGTACATGGGGCACGGTTGCAGCAACGTTTGCCTTTCGCTTGCAGCCACGCAAAAGGTGATTTATTTGAACATGGTTATCAACTTAGTAGAATAACAGGAGCAGAAAGCGCCGCAATACAACAACAACAACAACAACAACAGCAACAACAACAAAAACAACAGCATGAACATCCAAAAACAATGAAGAACAAACAATGCAACGCGGCGCAACTTGAACTTGTGGCTAGAAAGTGCAGAGCCGTAAGATACGATTGCATTTACATGCATCCGTATCGATATCAGAGCGCCTTCATCGGGGCGTGTGTGTGTGTGTCCAAAATACCCCTCTACCCCTCTCCATCGCCTCATCACCCTCAACACCCACAGCTGCATGTGGCACGAAGCCGCGACTGCAACTGCAAATGGTTCTCTGTTTGTGTGTCGGTGTCTGTGTCTGGGATTTGGGGCTGGGCTGGGCTTGGATTCGGAATCGGATTCGGATTCGGGTTTGGTCTTCAACTGGCAGCCGGCATACAATTTGCCCGGCAGCGAAATTTATTTGAAATCAATGCTTCTTGTTGCATTCTTCAGTTGCCAGTCTTTTTTGTTTTATTTGTTCGCTGTTGACTGTTGCCTTCTTGCACCAGCCGCGGCAGCAGCTTCGACAGCAGCAGCGACAGCAGCAGCGACGGCAGCAGCGACGGCAGCGGCGACGGCAGCGGCAACCGTGAAATCACAAAATAGTGGCAACTACGGCGCTACATATTGACTCATAAGGCATATCGGTGGATAAGTCTAATAAATTTATTAATATTGACTGACCATTTTTATTAATAACATGATTTATTTCTTATAATCTCTTTAATATTTTTTATTTATTATCTTAAACAAATAATTGAATAATTTATCGTTTATTTTTAATACTGGAATAAATTCTTGGCATGATAAATCTATGCACGATTATTATATTTGATTTTTTTATAGCAATATTCATTAATTTTTATGTGTTTAAAAAAATAATAGGAATATGTTTTATTGCATTAAAATTTTGATTGCTTACAAATAACTTGGATAATTATTTAAGATTTAATGTTATGCACAAATAAAAACAATTTAATACTGTTATTTCTTTTTTAATAATAAATATATGTTTTCTAAATTTAAAATAGGCTAAAATTTCGACAATTTGTAGATAATCAATTTATAATTTATATTTAATGATTAAACGTCAATAACCAGAGATATCATCACTTTGAATTAAAATTGAAGATAACCTACGGATTGAATTAGTAATTGTAAAAAGTATTGTAATTTACTCGAATATATGACTATATTTACTATGAATTTGAATTGATGATAAGAATATTGATACAGATGAAAAGTTGAGAGTACGGTTTAGATATAAGGAGGTCGCACTGTAGCTATATTTATTCGCATATGCAATTGTATTTGTATTTATTATGCATTTCTCTATGATGATTCCAACGGCAGCTGATTTAATGTGCATGTTTTCTCGGTTTCTCAGCTTCTCAGTTTCTCAGTTTTCTCCTATCGATGACGATTGCGATGGCACTCGCCGAATCGGAATGGAATGAATCGAATAAACCGAATGGTCACGAGTTTTGGGGGCAATGTTAACACCGCCTCGGATTTTGGCCATGGATAGGGGCCAGTACGGATAATATTCGAGACCATTAAAATGCAGTTGTTGGCCAGAGTCTATGGGAAATGATAATGAAGGCGAACGGTAAACGGCAAACGGCGAACGGCAAACGAAAAAGCAGCAACTGCAACTGCAACAAGTTGCAAGTTTTCACAGTTGGTAGAGTGAAATCGATACATATTAGAACTGCAGGCAGTTGTCTTTCTTGTTGTTGTAGTTGTTGTTGTTTCATTGACTTTGAGTTGGAGAGAAGCAAACAAAACCCGACAGGGTCTGTCAAATGCATTTCGTTGGGCTTATTGAATCTCGGCCCAAACAAATGCACTCTGAAGGCTTTTCGCTTTGGCTTTGGCTTTGGCTACGGTTTCGATTTTGATTTTGATTTTCATTTTGTTTGCCCCGTCCAACAAAAATAAACTAAAAAGTCCCCAGTCGATGCGACCACCTTGAAGTGGAGTCCAAGTCCGAGTCCGAGTCTGATTCCGACTTCAGCTTCAGCTGGGGGCAAATACAAATGCGAGTCTCGTTTCCACAGTTTGATGTTAATGTTGATGTTGAAGTTGAAGTTGAAGTTTGCTCAAAATTGTAATTTCAAAAACAAAGTTTACGCTTTCCAAAAAATTGTTTAAATCAATAGCCGACCCCCACCCCTCGCCTCGACTCCATCCAGCTGTAAAAGTGTGAAATGCCAATGGCATCGCTATTTACCTTTGCATTTAGTGCCTCTTTGTGGCAAGTCTCCGACTCCGACTCCGTCTCCGTCTCTAACTCCGACTCGATTTGCTTTTTGGCCATTACGAGGCGGCAAACTGGGCTTTGATTAATGCCAAAACTCTGCACAATTCACAAGATCTCTGCACAGGTTTTCGGTGCGCGATTCAGATTCACACATTATTCATGTGCATTGTTTGGCCGCATCGCAAAAATAAACAAAATCTAGACGCAGGAATCTGCAACCATTCTTTAGGACCAAAAGCGCTACCAATCCGCATAGTCAACATTGTCTGTCCCCCCTCCCCCCTTCCGCCCTCTGCCACTCCTCCTCTTACCTGTGCAAATTCAATGGCTCTTTGCATACATTTGCGTTTTAGCCAGCCATGCGTAGCCCCCGTCTGAATGGCCACATAATACAACTAAGTACATTTAACCGAAACAAGATCGAACAATCATCAAACTGAAAGTACCGAACTGTTGATGCCCTTCCTTAAATTGGCTTGTTTCTGCCTTTCTTTAAGAATGTTGTACAGTTTCTTCTTTAGGGTTAAGGCAGCTTTAATTCAGCTGAATAACTTGAACATTCTTAAGTAAATTATCTTTGGTAGTTTAATTCAATTCGTGAACTAATTTTCGCATAATCTGAGCTCTGATTCCCATCATTTATTATCAAGCATTTGATACTTTTAATTGATTTTAGAAAACAACTAAAAGTTGATGAATAGCTGGAATACACCACAATGTATCCTTACAAAGAACATGCATATATATAAAAAATTTCAATAAATATATTCCTCGATTAGTTTAAAAACCTATTACTTTTTGATATATACTACTGTGATAGTTTATTTTGTAAATGTCCATTTCACTTGGAAGAATAAATATAAAAGCAGATTTTTTATTAAAGCTTTCTTTGTAAGATTCTCGTAAATTATCATATCAGAAATCAAAGGAAGTAAAATATAGCAAGTATAAATATATTATATTAGATTATTTTCGACAGTTTATTTGAATTGGAATTGCTTTTAAATACTATTATTCCAAATTTCCATATCAGAGAGTAAAGGTAAGTAGTTCAAAAGATGTATCTTTATATATTTATATTTTAAATATTATTAACTTAACTTGATTTATTTAATTTTTATATTTTCACTTGCTTACTGGTAGAACAATATTTATACTTGCTTTGACTCAATTTTTATGTATTATTATTTTGATTAGTTCCTTTCACATGCTCACTTGTTGCAGATACTTATTAATTTTAGATTTCAACAAATAGTGATAATACATTTTAATACTTGGTAAATGTAAAAGACACTGAGAGGAAATCGACCAATAAATAAGTTCTTTGATGCTTTTCAGACATGATTCAACGATAGATCGTAAATACCGCAAACTAATTCTTTTTCAGCTGTGTTCAAATTATATGATGTTCAATTTATTTTATCATGTTAGAACAGATCCAATGTCTATATCCATTAAATTGGTCGTATTATTTGGCTAATACCTTTGACTTACTCTTGTGTGTTTCCCCAACTAGTTGCAGGGCATAGTTAATATACCCATCAATATACACTGCAACTCTATCAAAAGGCAGCTAGCAAAAGGCAAAGAATTGCATGAGACGCTCTCAAGTTGCAAGTTGCAAGTTGCAAGTCGCCAGCGGCTGCGCAACAACAACGACAACAACGATGACGGCGGACAACAATGGCCATTGAGTTGCCGTTGCCCTTGTTGTTGTTGTTGTCGTTGTTGTTGTTAAAGCCTGCCCAAAAACAAAGGCCAAATAACAACAAAGCGAGCAAAATGAGGAAAAAAGAGAAACGAGAAATATGTATATCAGATTTAAAATAAATGTAACTGCGCGGCTCATTATGCTGTGCTTGCCACACGGCGCGGCAAGGCAAGACACGGCAGGAACCTGTGACATGCCCCCCACCCACCCCCACACCCGTTGCAGCTGCAAATGGGGCATGTTGTTGTTGTTGCTGCTGTTGTTGTAGCTGTTGTGGCTGCTGCGCATGCTCAACAGTTGCTGCACTTAATGGCCTGGGCAATCAGTGGCATGCCGCATGCCGCCTGCCCCCAAATGAGCTGCCACAGGCTGCCTAGTTAGGCAGCAGGTAAGCCTAGACTCTGCCTGCGCATGAGGCACAAACTGTGGCAGAGTCTGTGGCATGGCCAACGCATTTCGTATTCGCATTCGCATTCGCATTTAAATAAACATTTCTCAGTTCTTTTCAGCCCAAAAGGAACGCGCATTGTTCGCTAAACGTTGCAGCGTTGCAACAACAACGATCGGAGTGTGGCAGCTAGATCCCCTGCAAGTGGCATGCCACATTTAGTGGCTTCAGTTCAGAGCACACTCAACTTTCACTGCATAGAACAAAGCAAAATTTCTAGTCTTGTCTTGACTTGGCCACAGCACGTGCAACACACTCCCTGCGCCTTGTCCCCTTTCCACCTTCATTTTCCCAGCTTGCTTTCCCCGTCTGTGGCTTTTCCTCATATTTGCATGCTCATTTCATATTTTGTTGCCTGTTGCTTTTGCTTTCCACGACAGCTAAACAACTTAATCGATTTGCGTTCATTTGCAATTCGCGATTCGCAATTTGTAATTTGTAATTTGTAATTTGTAATTTCCAATGCTCGTATCATGAGCTTTTGAGCATGCAACGTGTGTGCCGCACATGCCACAAATTTGTTGCAACGATTAGCTGGAAGGAATAATTGCAATGCCATTGGCTTATTAATTACCCGCGATACCAAATGCTGAGTGAGGCATTTGTATTTGTAGGAGCCTTTACCCCTCCTCTCCCACACTCCCCCTCCATCCTTTCATTTCTGCCCCAACTTCCCTCAACGTGCCACAACGAAGCCAGGCCAAAAAGGTTGCCACTTCAAGGCTGCAACGCGGCGGCATTCTTCACTGTCTGTTGCCAATTATGATTGAATTTTTGAAATTATTATCCCGAGCTGAGGACAAGTTTTTTATATATTGTCGCAACTTTGTTGTAATTTTGTTGTTGCTGTTGTTGTTGTTGTTGCTGCTGCTCGACGACATATTTTGTCACTTCTTGCAACGGAATTCTTTCAAAATGTCGCAGATATTTTTATTTAATTATCACAAATGAAATAATAATGCTGCTTTGAGGCGTCCCTAGGGCAAAACAGTGTTGTCAAACCTTTTTAGCCACTCTAATTATATAGAAAACCATCCATAATAATTTATAACCTTAACAATTTTGGTAATATCTGACAATGTTTCCTCATAAATTGATATTGAGAATTAAAATATTTATGTTATAAGCTTTTTTAGTTTGACTTTCGCAAATAAATATTCAATTGCAAATATTTTATGTTGTTTTGTGTTGGATTTCATAATTCTTTTTATTTTTATAAGTAATATTATAGATTTTTTTGAATTCTCCATATGATTTTCAATCCAATAATTTTGTGATATGTTATGAAACCTCTTTTAATAAGCTGAGCTCTAATGTTGTATTATCTACTTAACATACAACGGTGGCCAAAAGTATTTTGGCACCCTTTAAAGCTAGTTCTAGCTACTACTTTTGGCCACCGCTGTAGATTATTGAATATGAAAATTTGTAGAAACTGTCTATTTCTTTAAAAAAGTAATCGAAAATTATTTAAATTACATATTTTAGTGCTTAGTAAATTTAAATAATTTTTTTTAAAAATCGTTGTTAAATTTAATAGTTTTGCTATCAGGATTTCAAACTATTTTGAAAAATATAAGTAACAAATCACAATTTTTAGGTCACAATCTTCAAAAACTTTCACTTTTCCATAAGAACTGTCTTGCTTCTATCTCATCTAATCTAATTTTTATATAATACATTTTAATTATGTCTTAATTGTAATTAAAATATTTTCAACGATCTGAAGATAATTCCATAATAATTTTCGAAGAATTTTCCGCCCACTTTTGCCTTAGATTGTAGAATAATATTGAATAAATTCCGTGCCGCGCCTGTTTGTCTTGAAAATTCCAGTGAATTTGGCCAAAAGGATCAACGGTAACTGTCTAAAGGGGGAGGGGAAGGGGGACGTGTAACGTGCAACGTGGGCAGGTTAAAGCATCATATAATAGCCTGTGGCAGGCAACATGGACTCGCAGACTGTGCCACAAACTGTGCAACCGTTGCACATTTTTCATGCAGCATATTTATGTTATTTTAATGTTTTTTTCTGCATTTGCATTTGCATAAAAACTCGTTGGCCCCGTTGCTGGGTTTGAGTTACTTTGTTGTTTCTTGAGCAGCCATCTCTCTCTATCTATCTCTATCTAGTAATCTATCTCTTTCCCTCTCAACTTGCCCATTTCTCTATTTACTCAGGTATTTTACACGTGGGCTGAAATATGCTCTAAAATTAAAGCACACAATTTGGGAATTGAGAACTTGGGAACTTGTGAACTTGCAACATTTTGAGGCAGCCGCAGACGACAGACGGATTGGAATGAAGTAATCACCACGTGTGGCAGCTATAAATAAATACGGTGACTTTGGCATTTTCTGCCAATAAATTGCACCAAATGAGCATTTAGCATTTTTAACGCCTTTTACCTTAAGCCCCCTTGGAGCGATAACGTTGCACGTAACACGCAACGTCGCTGGCCACAAACATCCAACTCAATCCCAGGTCCGATTCTCAGTTCTCAGCTCACAGTTCACAGTTCTCAATATTCTCAGTTCCGAGTGTTGCATGTCACGAGGAGGAGGAGGAGGAGGGGGCACGTGAGCAGAAACTTTTTGACACGCCATATCGCTGGCTGACTCTGTTTGTTCCCCCTCCTCCCCTGTGCCTTTGGCCAGCGTCCGTCATCGGAGTCGTCCAGCTGTGCAGGGCTTAAAGGATGTGCAGCTACAAAACCAGGACCAGGCTCGTATCATTATCACGCACGCACATGGAACATCATAGAGCTGGATCCTCTGCCTCTGCCTCTGCCTCAGTCGCTGCCTCAGTCGCCTCAGTCGCTGTCGCTGTGTGTCATTAGGCGCATTGCACTCGACTTTGCCTCGCTGTTTGTCACCTCGTTCAAGTGTCCAGCCTTCGCCTCTAATGAAGTCAACTGCTCGTGTGTGCACTGTCCTACCTGAGGTGTCACCACCCACCCTCCCTTTACCCACATCTATTCTATCAACTCCTCAACAGTTCAGTTCCACGGTCATGTGCATCATATTCCACCTCTCACTCCCACTCCCACTCCCACGTTCCTCTCGTTGTCGCTGTCCGGCTGCAAATGAAGTTCGTTTCACGAACTGCCCAAGCACGAGGCGTACTTGCCTTCGGCTTGTGGAACTTATCTCAGTTCGACTCGCTTCGTTTACAGCTGTGCTCCATTGCCATTTGTTCCGCACCGGCACGTGTGCTGTCAGATGTTTAGCAACATTCGAGACTGGCAACAGGTTTCCAACATCAAGCAACATCAACAAGCAGCCTAACAGCTGAGACGAGGTCGCTTAATACTTCGAATAGATTTAACAGAAGCTGTAAGTTCCTTAGACTAAGGAAAGTTCTTATATATATTTGAAATTAATTTTAGAAAATTAAGTTAAATTTTAATCTTGGTTCATACTAATTTCTGATGAATTGACTGAAATTTTTGCTGTTCCCGTTCCATCAGTTAGTTCTCAAGGAAACTTACTCTTAATAAAATAATTAATGACCAATTTTATTATTTATTTACAACGTTAAAGTAAGCTAATGGCTCCTAATAAAAAAAAACAAATGTATTGGAATGAGTCATATTTCATATTATATTTTATTAAGACTATAAAACATTAATTATATGTATTTTAACATCACACTTTGGATCCCTCTGCCCTGTCCTCCCCCCAATCCCTTAACTTTATGAATATAAAGTTCTCTAAGCGAACAAAATGCAGGTCAACAAATCTTGGCTCGGAATAACAACTTGTTAGCTGTTTAAATACCAATCTGATGACTACTTCACAGATCTCTAACCCCATGAGAAGTTCATGTACAAGTTCTATATGTATGCATAATATTTATTTCTTTGTTGATTACTTCATTAAGAGGACAACGGCAACTGCTGATAATAATAATTATGGCTCTCTGCGAGTATAACTTGAATTTTTTATGTCGACTCATGGACAATGCCACCCACGGCATAAATATACATACATACTTATATTGTTTGTTATATTGCCAAAGCCAAACAACGCACGATATTCTAATTAAAACAGACCAACTTTAACATCATTATCCCCAACCCATTTCCATCATCATCATCATGATCATCTTTGGGCTCCCTTTGCGGTGTGTGAACTTCAATTCGATGAATTTACATTGAAGCATGATGAGGCACTTTTCTGCAGAGTGTGCCAAGTCATGTGGACAAAGCTAATGTATGTGGATTTAGATGTGGACGTCAATGTGAATATGTTACATACACACATATATATGTCTGTATGATGGTCGATTTCTATAGCCAGTCTATGGATCGGGTTGCCAACTCGGACTCAATCGTGTGCGATGTCTCGATGACATATTCCATTAAAAACAACATTGAGCTCACGACTCTTGCTTAGACTAAGGATACCCTGTACAATTTAAGTTAACATAAGGAAACGTCTGTTCACTGTTTTATTATTATCGTAACAGAATAATTAACTTGAGCTTCAATAATAGAATTGTACATAAATATTTAAGCATCTTCATAATTTTTAGCTCACTAATAGATTCTAAGAGAACATTTTGAATAACTTTACTTTCATAAACTAATCCTTGTTAAATTGTTGAATGAGTTATTCATGGGTGCCACAGAAATCGCTTTCGCTTGAATTTCACTGGAATTTGTATGAAATTTAAGTGAAGTTCAAGCGAAAGCGATTTCTGTGGCACCCCCGATTATTTTCAAAGCTATAATTTACCTGTTGTATTTTATTTATTTTATTTTATTTAATATATAATCGTAATAAATACAAAAATGCAGAATATATTGAAGAAAATCTGATCTGATATAAATCAGGAATATTTAAAATTTAATAATTCAATTCTATATGATATTTGAGGGATTTTGTAGAGGAAACTGTAAGATTCTGATTTTAATACTCTCTTATAGACAGCGTGTCTTCATTTCTTCTGCTTCTTTTATGTAACTGCTATAACAAATATTGGTAAGCTACCCTTTTTGAGAATTTCTCCAAGTACAGGGTATTAGAAAGGCCCACATCTGAGCACATGCATTGCATGCACACCTCATTCCTGGGCTACCTGACGAGACAGCGCATTAGAAGTATGAAGAACAATATATGGGCTTGGCAGTTCCCGAAATTAGAGCGGGTCGCTCGGTTGCGCATGCTCACAGTCCAGAGACAGAGACAGAGTCAGAGTTAGAGACAGAGTCAGAAACAGAGACAGAGTCAGAAACAGACCGAAAACATGCCTCGCACATGTGTCTATGTGTCTGGAGGGAGACGAGCCCCGAAAATCGTCTAATAAATTGACATTTATAAATAGTTGAGAGCCCGAATTTAGTTCGAGCATGAGAGTTGAAGTTCGAGTGCGTGCTCGGGGCACATGTGTCTGCATATTGTGGCAATGGTAATGTTACCTATAGCTCTATTCACATATGCCTCAGTAAACATCCCAACATATATGTATAACTCAAGGGCAATGAGCTGCATAATTGCGCTGAGTAATTCTCACTTTAGTTTTCGGGCGATTTCCAATTTAATTACAGAGAGGGAACAACATCGAATAAATGCTGAGAATGTGGACGAAATTAAACTAAAAATATAGTTATAAATCGACCTTGATTAAGCGTGACTAATGAAGGCACTTGGCACTTAATTAGAGGTGGGATTCTTCAATTATTATGAAATTGAAAATAAATGTATGTCGTCAATTTTCGGAATGTGATATAATATACTTCAAGGAACTGGAATCGGAATATTATATAGGATCTAAATGTATATCTAATGAATATTAATTAAACTTACTTATTCTACAATCATTATCAACCAATTCCATTTGGAAACCCAATTAAAGAACTCGTCAAAGTGTCATTCCAAGTCCATAATATAACTTGTCCTGTCTGGTCAATTAGTGGACACATTTTGTAGATCCAATATGTGACATTTGATAATGATAAGGTGAGGAACTTTCACGACTCTCCTGAAGTGGAAGAATGGAAATGGAAATGGAAATGAGGCCTCATATTGTATGATATCGCATACACACACATATTTTATTTCAATTTATTTGAATGTCAGCGAGCATAAATTATGTTGGCATAAATAAATGCCATGATATCAAGACAAAACAATCTATATAGAGCGTAAAAAGCAGCGCAACAAAAGACGCCACACGAGAAACGGAAAAAGGAAGTTAACAAAATAAGCCAGATAGAGCGATTGAGATACCGACAACACTGAAACAGACACCACACACACCACAAAGTACACACTCTCACACACACACACAGAGAGAGAAAAGACAAAACCCAAGTCCAATAAAAGAAAAGATAAATGTCGAAAGCAAATGACAACAACAAAAAATATTCAGAGCTAAATAAAACACAGGTAAAAATGAGCGGCTAACAAAACTGGCACTGGAAACTCAATACCAGCTGTGAGTTCAGTTTGAATGTGAGTTTGAGTTTAAGTCTGAAATGAGATGAGATGAGACGAGATGAAGAAATATTTCCAGCTACCGGGGGTAGAGTAATAATTTTTTAGCAAAGTGCGCCGAATGCGATGAGTGCCATGGATCGCATCGTATCGGATCGCATTTCACCTTCACCTTCCTCTTCTTGTTCTCTTTCTGCTCTTTCCTCTTTTTCTTCATTTTCAGGTGTCACCGATAGGCATCTCTTAATGCACAGGGCCAAGACCTCAGGCTCTGGCTTTGGCTCAGGTCAATACGGTGAGAACTCGAAGGCAGAGCACACACTTTACAGCTCCACACACACACACACACACACACACCTCCTCCCCGGTCAGTTTCGGTTTTATTTTCGGCATCTTCTACCAAAAAGATATAAATAAAACAGGAAAAAACTGCAGCAGTGTGGTCCGAAATTCTCATTAAGCGAAATATTCACATAATCCCGCATTTATTTGATATGCGCTGCTTGATAAGGACCAAGACCAAAGGACCAGCGGAAAAACAGGAACCGTCTCCGTTTGCCTTGTCTTTTGGGTATTACAGGTACTCAGATGTTAGGCACAAGATTTGGCAAAATGAGGAGAATGAACTCATTGTAAATACAGAGACTTCTGACTTACCTGTACAAGAAAAGCAATAATAAAAGGAAAATAAAATAATAAATAGAAAATTAGCACTTGTTTATTGACATATTGATGCAGGTTATTCTGTAAAATTCCTGCGTTATATGATACTTGTTCTGCTTGTTACTAGATCTCTTTCTCTCTCTATCTCTTCCCGTCAAATTAGCTAAATCAAATCCGAAAGACTCGAAATGAACGACGCTGCAAAGTATGCAACATTTTAACCGCAGTCAAACGTGATGCGGTTTCTATTTTGCAACAGTTTTTCGAAAAAGTTGCAGGGGAGAAAAGTCCGAAACATTGAGATTGAGATGATTGCTACCTTAAAGGTGCAAAGTGACAAATAATTTCTTTAACAGGATATTAAGATTCACTTAGGAGTATTTTCAGTTAAGTGAGATTATTCTATAATTTCTGCATAATTTTGTTTTATTTATTAAGAAAAGTTGCATAAATAAATGATATTTTTAAATTTTTAGCTTTAAATTTAATTAAATTCTGTTTGTTCTATAATTTCTGCATAATTTTGTTTTATTTATTAAGAAAAGTTGCATAAATAAATGATATTTTTAAATAATTAGCTTTGACTTTAATTTTATTCTGTCTTCCAATATTATAAACTTGCATTAGTTTCTGTTTTACAATGATTTCGTTTACTTAAATGTGATTTATAAATTTGGTTAATAATTTTAAATTTCCATTTAAAACTATTTCAATTTCTCTTTCCGTTTTCACCATAATTCTGTATACTATAAATTTGTATAAATATTTGCAAATTAAGATTTGTTTTTAAATTCCCAATAATGTGCAATAACCCTTTTTGGCTCTCTTTATTTAGTTCCTCATATTTACGAATAGCATAACGATATTGTTTCGCATATTAGCTTAATATTACACCAGGCTTTTAGTAATAATCTTTTCAGCTTAAGATTGTTTCAGCATCAATCTATATTAGGTATGTATTACCCCAGAATGTACTAAACGCTGCCGCCTTCAGCTAAACACATAATACATAATAATGAAACTCATATTGGAACAGCATTTAGGTACACATAAATATGTATGTACGTTAGATTTAAGTAGATGTATGTTATACACGATGATTGATGACAGGCAAAGTAGTTTGCATGAGATTTGCTTAAGACCCTTGTATCGTATCGCAGAGTTGAACACAAACATGTGCCGAGGATTGGACGCGGGAAGCTGAATACGGAGTACTGAACACTGAATGTGGAACTGTAGAGTTTGGTCAAGTCGCAGTTGTAATCCCTTGAACTGTCACACAGTCTGTCTGTCTGTTGTAATCGACATTGACAATGACATTGCATAAACCACAAGTCGTGGGCTTAACATGTGAATGTTAACCCAAGAAAACCTCCAATTGCCTCTGAGAATAATAATTAAAATTCCCGCTCGCGATTGCAGATTTTATATTTATGTAGTTTTCTTTCCAGTTTTTTTCTTGGGGTAAAACAATTGTCATAAAATTGGAATTGTAGTTGTAGTTTGACTGCCTGCGATTGGGAATTGAAGAGGCAACGCTTTGAGGGTTTCGCTAAGCGGCTTACAAAAATCTTGCGTGTTTCACTGTTGATTTTATTTAACGAACAGATTAACAACAAGCAATCTGAGCATCAGATTTGTCATAGGGGTTGCCAGCCAGTTGTACCAAAGCTTAATTACGACTCACGTCGTTCCCAGGGACATTCAGGGGGAAGCCCCTGAGGCTGCAACTTTGATCCAAAGTTGCGATTTTGGTCATATGATGCCAATTAACTGAGGCAACTGCAGTTGTTGTTGTTATAACAAAGAAATCTATCGTGTATTGCGATCATTTCGTTATTTTTTTGGAATTGCAAAAGAATCAGAGAGATTTTGATTAACTTTTCAATAGTTTATTATTACCTCTAGTTTATCTTGTTTAATCAAATTAGTTTTGACTTAAGAAGATTTATAAAATCTTGCTGCATTAATCTACGGCAAAATAATAATAAATATATTCATTTTATATTCATTGTATTTTCAATAAATTTAGTCATAATATACTTAAACTACACAGATAAATTCGATAGACGAGAACGTGTTGAGGTTCTTATAATTATGCTGAAATCAATTTGGACGGTTTGTCTACTTGTCTAACAATTTTGGGTTACTCGATGCCAATTAACTAATGAAAATTGAGTTTGGACAGACAGACATGTCTGGTGCTCGGTTTTGTTATCATTTTCCCCGTTGCATTGCTGCAAGTCAAAGCCGAGTCAGACAAAAGGCGGATACAGCTGGCCATCAATCAGAGTCGAGAGTCGAGAGTTGAGGTGAGAGGCAAACTCACAAAATTGAAACCTTTGGCAACAGCCAGTCGAAAGTGATTTACATGAACGCGTGTGTCTTTTGTTTAATTGTAGCTGCCCACACAAAGATACAAAGATACACACTCACACACACACATACGCTCAGCATATTGGTTATATATATTTTCTGCAGTGTCTAGATAATTGATTAATGCACACACACACACACACAGACATAACGGCGACTGATTCAGGGCCTTGGCTTTTAATTATGCGTTACCAGCCATCAACGGGCCAATAAATCATAATCCATCAAAGATTTGCGGTACATGTCCGCTATGTGGCGGCTGCCACCGTTCAGTTCAGTTCAGTTTCTCCCCCATCCCCCTGACCCGTTCCCTTCCCCTGTCAGTCAGTCAGTCAGTCAGTCAGTTTGTTGGTTGGTTGGTTGCTCGGTTAATGCGCAATGCCTAATTGGAGAAGCGTAGCACTAACTATGTATGGCTCAAGAAGAAGAAGAAGAAGAGGCTGGCAGCGGAAATAAATACTTGGCCCAGAAGCCGGGCAACTACTTAATGTCAAAAACAATAAGAAAGCCGACGTCGTGGCTCAAAAGGTTTTTCACAATTAGACGCCTGAAAGGATGCGGACAGGCAGGCAGCAAGTCAAAGGGAAACCCCCTCATGGAACTTTTTACCCCACTGACACACACACACACACACTCACATACAAGAGTCAAAAATGCACACGCATAGTTAACGGAAGGGGCTGCTTCAGGGAGAGGGGGCGTGGCCGTCGACCCCCTGCTGAACAACAGAGCCGCCCCTTCAGTGCGTCGCTTGATTACAATCACTCGAAACTTGTGAGGCAGTTGGATTTGCAATTGCAATTTAACCCATAGGAAAATCATGCAGATGACGACAGTAGGAAAATCCAACAACTGAATTTTAAGAGGAAAATTTAATTCAATTGAAACAGGATTTAATCAATTTGAGAAAAACGAATTTGAACGTTGAAGTAACTGAGCTTAAAGAAGGAAATTAAATATAAATCTGCCAATTTATTTAGGTAAGGTATTGAAAATAAAAAATAATAATAGAAAAAAACATATTCAATTTCTAAAAGTAATTTATTTAATTTTAATAAAACATATTCAATTTATAACATAATTTTGAAGAGTGGAAAAATAAAAACATTTAATTAAATTTAATTTTAGAAGGAACAGGTTATAATTGTATATTTAACCGATGTATGAACTTTTTTGCGTTCTAAATAGATATGCCATAAATGCAATACTTGATCAGCGCACGCTGGTGACAATAGTAATTGTATTTAACCAAACATACACGTCTTGAAATAATTCACTCAGATGCTCACATAATTTCCATGAGTTTCATTGTGTGTAAACGTTGTGCACATTTGCAGCCCGGCGACCATCGGAGGGTTAAGGCATGTGGAACATGCAGGGTAACATTTACGTACCCAACGATTCAGAGCTGTGTTTACAATATTTCTATTGCCGGCTGTTGTTTTACGACTACAGCAAAAAGGCTGCACCGTTAATTCGATTCGATTTCGAAAATGGCAACAGCAAACAACAGCAAAAAAGTATAAGGAAATGAGGAGAAGGGGAGAAAACATGCAACATGAAAATGCAAAATTGGATTGAGCCATCGATGGTTATTTGAAATTAGGAATGAATGAATAAGATATAAACAAAGATATAGAGGGGGAGGGAGGGAGAGAATGCAGATTGAGATACATGTTACTCTTTTTTAAATAAATTATCTAATTTATCCAAGTAGAATTTGAATTGGTGACATAAATCAGTATGTAGAGGAAGAGTTCATCTAAATATTTGGGAAAAAAAGAATGAAAAACAGGAAAAGGCTTGAGGGGTTGAGAGTAAGCAGCAGAGAACGGAAGTGGAAGCTTAGTTCCCTCTCATTCAACATTTGATAAGATTTTAATAAGCAATTTAAATTACACTGTGTTACAGCCAAAAAACTTCTGGGATGCGACATAGCGTAGGTTGTAGATATAGTTAAATAGAATTTTTTTGCATACTAGAATTTTTTGTTGCACATCGAAATTTTGAATAACGGTACAAAAACCGTTTTTTCGAGGTTGATGGAGTCTAAAAATTCTATGTCCTAAACTATGCGTCTTACAATAAATTGTAAAACGTCGTTTTAAAGTGAAAAGTAACACCTTTCTAACAGTGTATTACACTGCAATATCGGATCAATATTGAGGGAGCTACATGTAAAAATATATGAATTTTTTCAGTTTTTTGCGACTTTACCCTACTTTGAACGTAAATTAATAAGTTAAATTTGTAGAAAGCAACAAACTTTTGGCATGTAGTTTCAAAAAACATTTAATTTTACGTCTTCTGCTTTTTAGTTTATTAAAATCGAGTGATATTTAGCTGAGTTATTAATTTTTTTAGAAAAAAAGTCATGGAAAAAAACTCGTTTGTTAACTACTTTGCTAACGACGCAACTACAAATGGAATATGAGGGGATGGGGAAATGGCGCAATAATGGCGAAAATATCACCATTTTGAGCAATTCTGTTTCAGAAAATCTATTACAGCTTGGCGAATTATTGTCCGATTTTAGAAAATGGACACACGTTTTACTCGTGAAAATGTGTTCTTTTTAAATAAAAGTACAAGTCTAAGGGGTTTCAAATAAAATAGTGTTCAAAAACATCACCAAAGTAAAAAAATGTAAAAAAACACACAAAAAATTTGTTAACATAGAAAATACTCCAATATAGGAAATGAAACCTGTTAAGTCATGTATGGCACGTTTAAAGACCTAAGTTTCTTCTATCTAAAACTGGTAAGAAAATGAAAATCGGTGGATATTTGACGAAGCTATGGACGCATGAGTGAGTGCAAGTACGAAAAAACGGTTTTTGTACCGTTATTCAAAATTTCGATGTGCACCAAAAAATTCTAGTATGCAAAAAAAATGTATTTATCTATACCTACAACCTACGCTATGTCCCATCCCAGAAGTTTCGTTTTGATTTTTTTTTGTAACACAGTGTTATTTTAATTAAAATAACATCTAAACTAAGAAGATCAAAGTAAAAAGCTAAACGAATAAATTTAAATTAACAAATAAATTTGTGTTTGATCAAATACAATTAAAAATTTAAATTTATAATATGATAAGATAATAGAAATAGTAAAAAGTCCTTAAGCATATGAATACATTTTTCATCGCCTTACATTTTCCTCCCTCATCCCTTTTTTACCTTTTTCTCTCTCTTAGACTCGTCTCTTCTATCTTAATTTTTTAACTCAGTTTACTGAGTTCAGCAAGTGAAGTTTATTTTTTATTAGCAGAATGGGATACCTTAAAGGTAAGTTAGATTAAAACTAGTGCTCATTAGTTAGACTCTCGTAATTCAACTAATTTCTTTCGCCCTCTCTGTCTCTCTCACTCTCTCTTTTTCGCTCTCTGTCAAGGCATTTGTCTTATTTAGACAGCATCGAGTGTTGCGTAGTAAAAAGTTGACGCCAAAGACATCAACATCAGCATTCAACATCAGCATCAGCATCAACGACGTCGCTGCAAATCGCATTAAGGACTCTTAATGAAAGTTACTGCATCCTGGGGCATGGGGCATGTATCTACAAGTACTCGTATATGTATACGTGTGTGTGTATGTGTGTGTTTGTGCATTTGTCGACATCGTTGTGCGATGATTGATTTCACGCCGAAACGATTTCAATCAGCATTTCCGTTCCAAGAGTTTTTTTCACTCTCTCTCACTTGACTTTTTTTTGCCATTTCTTATTGCATTACGTCGTTTTTAGCCCTGCACTCGTTACACTTATGCGGGGGGAGGATTAGGCACAGCTGCAGCCCCTGCGAGAGAGAGGGGGATGAGAGAGAGAGAGAGAGAGAGAGGGACGGGGAGTTGCGAGTTCCGTCTTGGGAATATGCGGCAATCTGTTCCGTTTCCGCTGGACGAAGAAGCAATCTGGGTCATGGTTGTGAATTGTCGATAATTGTTTACGGCATTTCATATTTGCCACTTGATTTGTGACAAGTAATCGCCCCCTGCCACTCCCACTTGCCACCACCCACTTGCCCCTTTCACTTCTGGCCACTCTGTCATGTCTAGACGGACATCGTGCATGCAAAAACCTGTCATGTTTTCGCATATATCCTTGCGCCAGACAACGGCAAATTTATTACCTATTTAGCCTTAATAGCCTGGCTTGTTTTTATGATGATGCCGTTGACATTTCATACGTGTACATGCATGTGTGTGTGTGTGTGTGTGTGTTTGGGGACGACAGTTTAATTTGTGATTAATTGACGTTAAAAGGGTTTAACAATCCCCCGCTTGCCGACCCCGAAAATCGAGTGACATCCACTTGATTCACAGCCAGATTCACTTTCACTCACTTTCGCCCAACAACAGCAAGAGAAATGAAGGGGCGTGGACTGAACCCAATTTGCGTTAATAGAACGGAAATTGCCCCATGAATGCGGATGCTGCTGAATATATAAAATTCATTTAAAGCATTTAATCAACAAGACAAATAAATAAAAAAAAAAAAAAAAACAATATCAAAAGTTCTCATCTTCAATGGATTTATATTACTTTTCATAGTTTTTCAATAATAAAATTTATTTGTAAGAACTGAAATGATTTTCATAAAATTGTGTCGGTATTTGGCACAAATTGATATAGCTTAAGGGAAATACATTTATTTAATACTTTTATGATTTTTTACCTATTCTTTCATTGAGAAATAAATAAAAGGAAAATAAGTTCTCATCTTTATTGAATTTTTATTGAATTGGTAGGTAAATAAATATTTTTACCAAAATAAATATATTTGCAGACTTGATAAATTAATTTGAATAAAAATATAATTAAATCATGTTGTTTCTAGTCCATTTTAATAACTGAAACGGAAAGCAATATATATAATTGAAAATAAATAAGCACTGTCTGTATTTTGAGTACATTATCAGAGTGCTCTTAATTTAAGTGGATTTTCGTGGTAGAATAACATTTTGTTCGCTTTGCTAATGAAGACAATTAACATTCTAAAATATGCAGACAACACTTACGAATAACTAAGCCGCGGGCAATTCATTTCCTTCATTACCACATTTTACCTGTCTACCTGACATGTCCGAAACAAACGACAAAAGTTGACTGGAAAACTTCCGTTTTCAGGCCAGCTTTAAGGCAAGAAGACGAAGGAGAAGGAGAACTGCAAATGGCATTAATAGTCCGAATACGTGCGAGTCACAAAAACAAAAGGAAAAAGGGGAAAAAAAAGAAAATCTCCCACGCCTCTTTATTTTTTTGTTTTCTTGACTGGCGGCAACTGAAAGTCGAGTGTTGTTCCGTATTCCACACTGACCGCTTGATTAACATTTCCTCAAGAACATTGCTCCTTCTCCCCGATCAGAGTTTGGCCATATTAATATGCTTGCCCGTCTGTGGGCAATATGTCAACGAATTCCTAAGCGGAACACGTACTCGAAACACTCGAAATTCGTGGAATGCTGGAATACGAGTACCCACAAAGGATCCACACGGACTTGGTATCGTGTTTAGTTGGACCAAAGTCCAAAACTTTTAATGCGTTCAGTTTTTTTTATATGTTTTTGTTGGTCTTTTGAAAAGGTGAAGAGTTAATGCGACTGCGTTGTTGCTGAGCTGGGAGTCGTGAGCTTTCCAAATGTATTCCCCAAATCCCAGAGAGCACTGAAAAGATGAAATCACTTTCACAAAGTGCTCTGCGCCAGGACAACAACAACGACAATCTGTTGGCCTCCCCCTCGGTTCCCCTGAACCGCACCTGCATCCAACGCTTATCCCTCGAGTATTTGCATAGAGAGGGGCAAGTTTATCTAGCCGACGACACGACTAACCAATTTTCAGCAAATTTAATGCACAAAGGAAGTGCACAGATTTCCAGACAGTCACTGCCTTTGTCTTTAATATGTTTTATAATTGAATTCAATGCAAAAATGCATGTCCCTTGATTACACTAGCCAACAAAACACAAGACAACAATTTAAGTTAACTTTATATTGTTCAAGATTTAGTATTTTGACTTAAACTTTAAATCATTTTTTTCAAATTATTAGTTTTTTAAGTTGAGTTCATGTCCCTTGATTACACTAGCCAACAAGATAAGGCGACAACTTAAGTTAACAATATATTTTAACGTTTTAATATAATATTTACAATTATTGGCAGTTACCTAAAAATGTTCTTACGCAGCTTACACTTCTAGACTTGCCTTTAATTTGTTTGCTGCACAGTGTTGGCGTTTCAAATGTGAGCTCAGTTCGTCATCTCTCGCCCGTCATCAGATTTTTCCCCCGATTTCCCACTTTGGGTTACAGTTGTCTGTCCGTCCGTCTGTCCTGTCTGTCTGGCTGCCATAGAGCTGCATCCTTTGTGGCGCCGAATCGGTATCTGAATGGATTTTGGCTTCGGCATTCACATTCACAGTCACATAAGTATTCACATATTCACATCTGTATTCGCATGTACTCATGTGCACATATCAGTTGTCTGGCAGCCGTCTGCGGCCTTGAATAGTCCCAAAGTCAAAGCCACAACTTAATCGCTCTTTGGGGAGCTACAAAAGCAACAGCAACAGGCACAACAACATAAACAACAACAACAACAACAACATTGAAACCAACAACATTATCAGCAGCAACATTACAACAATAAGGAACCCGACAAATATGAAATGATTTCATTTGTTATTACCGCCAGCACTTGTAGCTTGTTAAATTAAATTTCTGAGAAGGACAGATAATTAAATAACGAATATCAAATGCTCTTTGCGAATAACACATTTTATACTGCTTAATACAAATTAAAATATAATAATTGTCATTGCCTATATATTTATTTTATTTATTTTGAAGATTAATTTACAGTAACGCGAAACTGAAAGTGCCGATTAAGTGACCTCTGATGTTATGGCCTTAAAACAATAATTCCAGCAACAGAATAATAATAAATAAGAAAAGAAGTAAATATAACCAGCCCCAAATATTTTTATTAGAATTTGAGTCAAATTCTCAAAATGTTCAATACAGATAAATATAGGAATTGACGCATGAATAAATTTGATATCAGACTCGAGAATGAATATTTGAATATTGGTTTAATTTAAACAAAATTTAAATCTAAAATGCATGTCAATTTAAAATTCTCGTACTTAATTATCGACATTTACAACTGCGAAAAAATAATAGCACCACAATGATACCTTGTATCATTGATCAGAAAACATGTAGTTCGAGTTGCGGATATTCCAATAAAAAGTATATAATATATTGCTTTGTATTTCTAAGTATAAATGTACTAATAACAAAAACCTCTGCTAGCTATAAGTCTAGTGTCGAAAACATTTCCATGCCGATCGACAAACGACCAATAAAAATTTGAATATGACATTTACTAACCTCCTCAGTGTAACAGAAAAATCCTTTGTGAATAACTTTTGATTTATTTCAAAATATTTGCAAATAATTTGTGTTAAGTTTATACATATTTGAATAACTTTAAGAATTGTTGCTTAGTCACCTTAATCACTTTTGTTTCACTTGACCGAACAGTTTAAGGTCGACGAACTGACGAGATTTAGTGAAAAATGTTATGCCTAACATAAAACTATTTTCAGGTGTATAACTTGGCAACAAGTTAGTATCCACTATTAAGCCATTAACATTGTAGTCTATATTCTATAAAAATAAATGAAATTATAAAATACTCGGATTTGTTTATCAATTCAAGATCAAATACCTTTTTGAATGGACAGCTCAGTGGGAAATTTGAAAAGCGTCGCAATTGAATGAAGATCATTTGTAGCCAGTGTTGTTGGTGAACCATGTGCAATGCCTTGCAGTAGTCCATCTCTAGCTTAGAATGGGTAAGCATTAAATTGCCAGGTTTAAGTTTAACTTGTAGAGTGACTACTCCATTCGTTTGAATTATATCCTCCTCGAATTTGAACCACAAGTAGAGAGAACCTAGATCTTGAGCCGTCCGATTTATATGACAGCTAATCTGGATAAGCTCAGGCCATTGATTAGTACACTCAACTTTGCTGAAATAGGCTTGCAGCTTGGGCTGGCAGACGAAACAAATTACAGTAGAAACTAACCAAATTTAATTTAAATTTAATAATATAAGAAATCAACTGACCTTTGCTCCGTGTGAGAACAGTCCCATGCCAAGAACCAGAGCTGTTGTCAAAGCGATCAAATTGCTGCCGTTCATGTCAAGTGTCTAAAATAAACTTCGCTTTGGGTTGAGATGCATTAACTGACGATGAGCCAATTTCATGTTTGTAGCTTTTAATAATTGCAATTATTAAACGATTTCTGATGTTTTGGAAATTATACATTTTTGGACAAATTAACTAAAACAAAAGTTTCTAAATCTATGATCGAGAACAAGTCCACATTCACAAAAAAAATCTTAATTATCTATTGAACCAGTAGTCGGATAATTAAGGTCTGTATATATATATATATAAGGCTTATATACATATACTGTATACATTGCTAGTCGCCTTTTGCACCCGTCGTGATGCTTTCGTCACTAGCGCGGACTGCCGGCCGCATTGATGAAGTCAACAAAATATTATTTAGCATTGAAAATAACGAAATACTTCAGCAATTGAAAGCCTACCAAATTATTATTAAAATAAACAACTGTTTCGGAAATTTATACATAATGTAGATTTAATTATATTGATATCTTAATGGATGGCAGCTACAGCTGGCAATAGAGCGCATTGAACTCAGCGATTGGAGGAAGTAGAAATTTAGAAATGTGGTTGCATTATGGGAACAAAGTCGGGTTGATGTTTCAGTGGTCACAAACTGAAGTAAAGAGCCGCCAAGTGGCATAGCTAATGCCATGTCATGGGGTTTTTGTTTCGGGCGCAGGAGCGTAACGTTTGAACTGGGCCTCCGAGGGGGGATGAGGGATTGTGCCTCGGGTAATAGAGCGATTTTAGGTGTCGCCTGCCCCCCGGGGGCAACATCAGGCATCAGTTTGGGGCACGCGCACGCTCTGGCACTTCCTTGCGCCTGCCTGGCCACAGGAGTGGAACAAATGGGCGCAGGACGTGAGTGTGGATTGGGATTGGGAATGGGACTGGGAATGGGATGGATGAGTAGCTACGAGTGTATACGAAACCTGACTCAGCTGCCTGCTTTGCATAGGATGATGATGATGATGGCGACTTTAAATCGTCGTCTTCAGCGTCGGCGGCATTTTCGATTTCATGGTTAATTGTGTTGCACGCGGCATTTGCCACTCGAGTCCGAGTCCGAGAGTGAGTGCCACATGAGTTGCGGGACGTGGCAGTGCTCGGGCTGCTTGAATGGCACATTAAGTTTCATAATTAGCACACCAAATGATTGCCATCCAACTGGCGGCATATGCAAATTGTCTTTCTTGCAAATAAGCAACATATGGATAGTATCGTATGCTATAGATTGCTTTTGGGGGCATGCAGCAAGCGGCAAGTGCATTCTGTCTGACAAACTGCCAGTTGCCAGTTGCCAGTCGCAAGTTGTATGGCAGCTGCAGCTCCGGGTTCACTTTTATCTTTGACATTTACTAATGACAAATTTATTCACGCTGTCACTTAGTCGACTTGTCCTCTGTCCTCTGTCTCTTGTTCTCTGTCTCTCTTGTCTCCTGTCTCCGGTCACTGTCACGTTTTTTCTTTCCATTGTTTTTTCTAGCGGAAAAACAGTTCAAGCTGCAAAATGTCCTGAACCAGAGTCAACATTGAACAGAGCAATGCTCCATTGATCGTCCTTCAAGTCAAGATTTGTTTGCACCACTTTAATTAGAACATTTTCTCAATTCCCTTGAAGTACTGCCCCTTCCCTTCCCTTTTATTCCCATTTTCACTTTGATCTTTTCATATGCCATAGTTGATTGATTGATTTACCCAACAGTCTCGGAGGCTTTTAAGATTGTCCAAGTAATTAATCAACTACTGGTACGAGTACATAAATAAATGACATTTATGGCATCATCAACAGGGAGATCAAAATCAAAAGTAGGGTCATCGAAATACTACGTAAAGGCTAAAGAAGACACTAAAATACAAACTGCGAAATAATAAATAATTTTAAAAAGGAATTAAAACATAAATGGCTTACAAAAATAAATGTAAACTTTCGAAAAATGTCATAAGCAAACGAGACTTTTTACTTCTAGGAAGTAGAATTGAAACTGTAAGAACTTGGAGACAGTAAGAATATGGAAATCTCTCAGAACATGATAAGAATCATTAAAATACATTTATATATACATTAACAATAGAATAAACTAATTATTCTTATATTAAGTGTAAAACTCCCCATAGCTGAACAGATGTTACAGGGTATAGTCAATACACATTTATGCATATTACTCGAACTCTGACAATTTCGGTGGTCGTGTTTATCTCTTCTGAAAATATCAACAACTCGACGATCATTAAAGCTTACACACAGTCGCCGTCTGATTCAGAGTCGTCTCAAAGGGAGAGGAGGAGAAGGAGAGGAGAGGGGCAGAAGGTGGGATCGGGTTAACGAAAGCGAAACGATCTTGATGGGCAGCCAGTGGCGCTGGAGCCTGGCCAATTTGGGAAACGCTCGCCGTTTTAATGCTCTCGAGACACGCACATTTGCCGAGCTGATATCAAAAGGGGCCAAAGTAATTTTTGCGAATGAATCGATTCGAATACGAGTAATGAATGCATAACGCAATAAATTTGTAAAATTTAAACAATGCAAAGCGAACAAATTATTGCCGCTTGAATGGATCTCTTGGCCCTGATGCTCAGTTGCTTCTCGGTTCTCATGTATTTCGCATTTAGCCTGGGCACGCCCCGAGCTAATCACAAAAACACAAAAAAATATATACAACAAAATGTGTACGAAGGAATATTTTCCAAAGGGTTGCACAATGAAGCCAATAAACTGTGCCTGCAAGTGCTTCCGCGCAATTTCATTCATTCCCCATTCCCATTCCCATTCCCGATTCCCACTCCCGATTCCCCATGGAATGAGACGCGATCTACGAACATTTCAACAACATTTCAATAAACAATGCCACATCAAGGCAACAAGCTGGCGCCGAGCGGATTTTAGGTATTTCCCATTTGCTTTGTGAGCGGCTCTTTGATTCGTCTAGCTGCCGACTTAATTGGCCAGCGTTCAGCGACGTTCCAAGTGGCCCAATCTGTTCCCCAGGGAGTGACTTCGGCATAGAGGATGAACCCAAAGTGGAATGTTTGCCCACGCCATATGCAAATTAATTGCTTCAAATTGGAAGATTCATGTCAGGTTTAGCATTTGAAATATTTGTGGAGATTGAAGACTTTTATAGTCGCTAACTGTCAAAAATCAATCAAAATGAATGCAATGTCAATTTTCAATTGAATCTATCACGATACTGAGACTGCAATACTAAGAGATAGTCTGGGGTCTATTTATCTAAATAGCTCTCAAACATATCCAATCTCAGGGCCACACTAAGAAAAGAAGTTAAGAAAAACCCAAAAAAAGTAAGATATCCCAAATTAAAAACAAACCTAACCTTAATTTTATTATTATTATTTTAACATAAACTTTCAACAACATGACACATAAGTAAGTACAACAATACTCGCCCTTATCCCTTTTTCAACAGATATAGCTTTTTAAATTTGAAAAAATAAGAAGAGAAGAAGTCTTGAAAGATTGTAATAATCTTTACAATTACGAATAGAAATCAGCTGCCTCTCACCTCAACTTGGACTCAATTTTAATGGCTTTGGACTGACGCCCTTGGCCTAGGCCCTTAAATGGTAAAGCACCGCAAACATCTTTTGTGTACAGCATATTTCTTTTTGTTTTTTTAATCAAGGTAAAGTAAATAGAAACACCTTCGTTTTCAGCTGGAGCAGATTGTTAAACGGACAGCGTGTCATTAAAAGGTGCAAATATTTGCATAATGTCTAAGAATTTGTAAGAATTTGTAAGACTCTGCTATTAAAGGTTGTCGTTAGAGGGTCTGCAGGTGTCTTGAGTTGCCTGTCGAAGCTGGTCGTAAGTCTGAAAAACTGCGCAAATGTTTTGAACGAGGGACAGTTGGGTTTCTCTGCGCAGAAGTAATCATGGTAATTCGAGTCCAGAATGTGTGACAGTTGTTGGGCTAATCCCCGCACAAATGTCATGAATTGTGCCCTGTCGAGGTGTCAGCAAGCCAAATGTAATAATTTTAATGATTTTTCATAAATGCAAAGTCTTAACAACAAAAAAGGGGGATGGTTGGGGTTGTCGTTGGACTTGGAATTGGGATTGGGATTTGGGATCGGCACGCGTTCTATGTTGCACTTAAGGGTAGCTGAGCTGTTGTGACATCGCCCTCATCCGGCTGCACCCTTTTCGACCTATTAAACATAGAGACTACACACCACTGAGTCCATTGTTGTACTCACTGTTGTTGTTGTTATAATTGCGCATATTTTAAAATACAAATTAGCAACGCTGTAGCTGAATTTCAATAGCGTTTTAAATGCCCGCAGGCTCTTGTTGTATCCGTTGTCGTATTCTCTCCATTTGCTGGGAGTGTGTTAAGTTCTCTGACTTTTAACAGCAAAGAGGCATGAGAGGGTTGCCTTGAACTTGCCACACACCATAAACGAGTACTCGTACTCATATTCATTGCCAGCTCAGACAGCCATGCATCACAGGCGTCATGCATTCAGTCTGCGGCATTCACATTGGCATTTCATAAACGAGTGAGTACGAGTACTCGTAAAAAACCCATGAAGCCTGCAGCAGTCATCACAACAACAGCGCCAAGTTGAGTAGTTTGTCAAGCGAGCTGGAACTGTTCGCTTTGCTTCTTCATTTCTATTTAAAAGTACCCTGTACTCTGGTCAAAAAGACAGAGTATCTCAATTGGTTTATGTATATAATATTAGAAAGAAAGAAATTAGAAAATTAGAAACGAAATTAATTTCGAAAACAATAGTTATATATTTAGATTTTATTTTCTTTACGATATATAATTTTATTACTTCGCATAAATTGGTTTAGAACTTAGGCTATCCTTATTACACCTTTGTACACTAGTTATCTATTTTAAATAAGAATCATTCAGTAAAATAAGATGTATTAGAAAAGAAAGAACTTTTTAAGAGTTTCATCTGCTTAGTAGACAATTTAGTAATGAAATCAAATGCGAAAATAAAAGCTCACATATTAAGATTCCATTTTCTTCAAGATATATGACATAAGTAATTTATACATTTTTTATTAATATTTTTTGCATTAGCTGTAAAACAATAATAAAAGATAAAAAACATAAATAAGTTCACCTGTAGTTAAGAAAGAAGTTTCGCAGATTATAAATGTCAATTTCATATGAAGAAAGCAGAAGTTCAGGTGCAAGGAAAAGCAAAAGTTCAGACCAAGCTAACGAAAGAAACAAAGTTACATTCTAGTGAGCATCTCATAGTCGGGTCGAATTCAATATGATACCGAATTTTCATACCTGTGCATAAATAGCAAACACTTTTCGGATTTGCAGTTTCAAACAGTTAAATCCTGAGCTGAAGCTGGAGCTGAAGCTGGAACTGAAGTTGAAGCTGCCTCGGCGCTACATTTATCACTGCCAATTCGGGCAGACGTCGTCGTGACATCGCTGGCACCTCTCGGGGGCGGAGACGGGGGGATACGAGTACGGGATCGGGTTGGAACAAAGCGCCAGAGTGTAAATGGAATTCTGTGAAATGAAATTGCAAAAGGCAAAAACCAAAAAGCAAAGAAAGAAGGAATGAATAAAAAAAGTGGAGAATAGGAAATGTTGTTAGCTGAAATGCAGCCACATGATTGTTGGATTGTTTGTTGGTTTGTTGGGTTCTTGTTTTTGAGTTATTGGTTTAGAATTGATGTGGTGCTGTTACGAAGAAGTTATCAACGGAACAGAGCTCAAAACGCTTAGAGATTTCACTTAAAGCTTTAGACAAATGTTTTCTATAGCTTTGTCAGCCACATGTGACAAATGGTTTGGCAAAAGTGCAGACGATGTTCGGATTTGCATTGAAATACTCTTGAGCCGTGAGGTATTCATGACTTCATTGAGCAGGTTGAATGGAAGAATATTCTTCGTTTATCGCTAGATTGCTTTTTTGAAAGTCAATGCATGTAACGATTAAAAATTTGATATGAGTTTCACTTTTATGTATTTACTTAACGTCGTGAATAGATAAAATTCGAAATATGATTTGAAATTAACAGATAAAATAATTTATAAAATGTAAAAAAACAAAAAGAATATTCTTCTAAAATGTTTTTTTACATTTTATAAGAATATTCTTTTTGTTTTTTTACATTTTATAAATTATTGTATCTGTTAATTTCAAATCATATTTCGAATTTTATCTATTCACGACTTTAAGTAAATACATAAAAGTGAAACTCATATCAAATTTTTAATCGTTACATGCATTGACTTTCAAAAAAGCAATCTAGCGATAAACGAAGAATATTCTTCCATTCAACCTGCTCAATGAAGTCATGAATACCTCACGGCTCAAGAGTATTTCAATGAAAATAGTAACAAGTCTTGTCTACACGTAAGTTCACGAGCATTAAGAAGTAACGACTATGAAAATTTAAATCATGAAATATGATTAAGATATAATAATTATAATCATTTATAAATAATTTAAGTTTTAAGCAAAGGAATAAAATGGTATATAGTACCAAGTACTGTCTTCACAAGTAACGAGTAACATTGAGAAAATAACTAAAGCAATATATCAGAAGACAACTTTAAATAGCAGTAGACGAAGAACACTTTGGCCTAAGTTTGAGTTTCAGAAAACATTAAAGCTAAATTAGATGCACTCCAAGTTCCTACAATGCAACGAGAATTAAGAAGTAACGAGTAACGTGGATGAATTACACTATCGAGTAGAGATTGAAGTAACGAATAGATGCGGTACAAACTTTCAACAAGTAAGTAACGATTAACGTTAAGACCGAATCTAAAAGTGGACAAACTTGGAATATGTTCTCTTAAAATTACGAGTTCTAAAATGAGATCGTAACTAAATAATATGTTAGCAAGTAATTTTGCAAGTGGAAAGGTTAGAGTATTCACACGTCGACCTGAGTTTAATTTGTTGAATTAACTTCTCGCTGATTTTTTGCCATTGCAAAATTTGTCATAGCCACATTTTGGCAACGTTGAACACATGTAACTACCTTCAACAATGAAACAACTTGCTGCACTTGTTACATGCTCCAAAGTTGTGAATTGAAATTTAACAATCGCAAAAAGCACAAAAGTTATGAATGTAGGACTAGAAGTTACCCTGCAGTTCAATGCATTCACATTAGTTCGGAGCGTTCTTTCTTTTATATAAAGTGTAGTTAGCTAATGAATATTTAGATATTCAGAACTATAATATACCCTATGAATTCTACTTGTTATTGAGATTTAATAAAAAACCTAGTGGTTAATATGTTGGAAGGAAAGTGATGACTTAATAGCTCTTGAGTAAGACTAATGCCCAAGTTTATTGAAGCATTTGTCATGCCCGTTTTTAAAATTGTCATATGTACAGGGTATCTGCAGTTACATTTGTTAGCTTGTAGATCTCTGGGACAGTTTAAAGCTGCAGCTATTATGTACACCGAACAAAAGCACTGCCCCCTTGTCAAGCTCGGGCATAAACTTTGCAGCCACATTCACCATTCAACGTTCAGCATTCAACACTCACATGCCCCATGCCGCATGCCACATGCCACATCGAATCCAAGTGTGCCCCGTGTGTGCACTTCAGCCGCTGATAACTTATCTCCGACTGGGGCGATGTCTGTTACAAATGTTGCAATATTTATGCGCCATACACGGGCACAGGAAGTTCGTATTATGATTTGCACATTATGCAAATTGCCCTATCGTAAATACTTTTCCTGTTCCCATTCCCCCCTTGTTCCCCATTTCAATACACAAGAAAAAAGAAACAACAACAACAACGACAATAAGACGAACATGTAAAAGTGCCGCGACGTGTGCTCATGATAAATGTGATAAGCAATATTTGGCAACAATGCGAGCCACATTATTTACATGGCCAACTCTGTAATTTATGCGCTAATAAATGCGACTTGTTTAGCTTTTTGTCAAAGCAAAGGAAACAATCGGGAGGGGAGGGGCAGACAGAGAAACAAGCAGAAGGAATCAGAATAAGATATAGAATCTATATTAGGTCGGGAATGTATCCCTCAGTGGTTGGTCACTTGCAAAAAGTTTTTATTTAATTTTATTTGTGCGTTCGTTTCAAGTATTGTTTAAATTTGATTGAATAGATGAATTTAATTTATTTTTGTCAAAAAATTTAGGGAAAATCTTAACAGTTTGTACTGCCAACCAGTTTTAGGATAGATGGTGTAAAACTGTAAGACTGCAACCAGTAAATTATAAGCAGAAATAAACTAGAAATCAGTAGATCTTGGGATTGAAGAAAGAGGGCAAGTTGAAGAAATGCAACTGGTCATTGCAATCACAACCAGAATTCATACTCCAAACAAGTATCTTCACTTTTTCTGCAACGGGTGAATGTGATTGACTAACAGATGCCCTGTAGTCACATACCATATCCAGTTTTTGCACTCAAATTAGTAGTAATTAAGGGAATCACGAGATCCTCGTTTCGTTTCTCAATCCGAATTATCCGAAAATTATATTTAATAACCTAAATAAATATATATTTTTATATTATATTCTAGTTCGTGATACTATACATTACAAGGTTAAAGGGTATTGCAATAATATTACTGTATTCAAATACTACATTAAGCTCTCTCTCTCAAAGACGTATATAAGACAGACACTTTCCAATGATATCAACAGTTCAGCTAAAGATTTCGCGAGGATGCGTCGTTTACTAGTGGTGCAAATGGTTTTTTTGGTAAGCATTGCAGTGGAAAGCGTTTGAAAATATATTAAGCTAATTCTCCTGAAATTAAAGAGCCTCGTGAGTGCCATACCACAGGAGGATCTTACACTACTTAAGCAGGTGGAACCTATGAGTGAGAGAACCTACAATTTGATAATGCAAAACAAACTTGAGTTCTGCACATATACAGCTAAATTGGTTGTTCATTGTAAGGCTGCGAATAAGACGGAATTGGAAAAGTGGCAACACTGGCTGGATCTGTCTGATGCCGGAAGAATCAATATAACAGAGAAGGCGATCAAAAATTACATCGATAGGCTTGGAGGAGAACGTGCTAAGCCTTATGATCCCTACATTCCCAACAAGGAGCTGCAAGAGAGTCTCAATAGGTGCACAAAGGATGCTTTCGAGGATAAACAATCAAAATATCTACAGAGTAAATGCAACATTCTAAAATCCTTTGAGAACGAGGCAAGTCCCAAATTCCAGGCGGTGAGCAATGCGACAAGACAGTCCGATAGATTACTATTCGAATCCTTCGATCACTTTGTGAAAAAGGGGGACGAAACAATCTTCATGTATTTTCGATCTAAGATCATTAATTATGAGGATAGAGCTCTCTTAATTGAAGTTAAGATCTTGGCCGAGGAGACAACTGTCCAAATGGAACGAGTCTATATGAAGAACCAAATAATTAAAATGGAAACAATTATATCTTGTAATATAGTCAATCAAAAAGAATTGGAGAGCTTAAAGATTGTGCGCGATTTATTTAAGAAATCGCATGAGACCATAACTCACACTCAGTTTTTGGAAATGTCCTTAAGAGTTGCTGCATATTTGCCGCCGTTTGAACAAAGTGAGGCATTTTTAAACGCCTTGAACAACTGTACTCCCGGTTTTATGGTAAAATTAAATGCTAAGACAGATCTAGAATGTAATGAAAAGATCGACGACTTTATAAAAAATGCCAGTCCCAAGATGCATCAAGTGAGCGAGGTTACAAAGCAATTGGAACATCTAATCTTTAAAGTTGTTGGAGTCATTGCAGATCCCAATCTTAGTTTTGAAAAGCGTCATCAAAAATTTACTTTCTTATCGATACTCTTAGGGTATTATTAACTAAAAATTGACTTTCGTTTCTTAATCATTTAATAAAACAATAATTTTGTTCTTTGTCCAAAAACCGGTATATTGAGTTCATCAAGTATACAATTTGGGATATCTTTATAGAATCCGTCAAGAACTTCCTCGTAAATTCGCTTCCTCAGACTGTCAGACAACAACTAAAATCGTAAGTAGAGTTCATTAATATGAATACGAGAAGCATTAGAGAGTCGGCTTTAATAAGTTATTCTGTTTAAGTTTAAAGGGATTTTGATAAGTGCACGTTGAAGAAAGAAACCATTGCGAAGCACTTAAGCAGCATTTGGCTCAAAGGTGCGACAAGGCCAACGTTGAATGGATGAGCTGAAGGCATCCAATTAGACCAAGAATGGCGTAACGTGTAAATCCTGTCGTTGACTTGCAGCGAAATGCATTTAAAATATGCACAGTCAAACTACAGTAGTAGAAAGAGAGGGAAGCGAGACTTGCTCGCTGAACAGAATG
Organism: Drosophila suboccidentalis; assembly: GCA_037043435.1. Taxonomy (NCBI): domain Eukaryota; kingdom Metazoa; phylum Arthropoda; class Insecta; order Diptera; family Drosophilidae; genus Drosophila; species Drosophila suboccidentalis. The sequence continues at coordinate 25,247 of JBAMBK010000537.1, read as the reverse complement.
AGACAGAGAAACAGAGTAAAAGAGAGAGAGAATCAAGTCACTAAATGCATCACGTATTGGATTTTGACATAAACGCTTGTCCTCGTTAGCGCCGCATCGTGTTGCATGGCCAAAAGGTGGCACTTGGATTTGGTTTTGGGTTTGGGTTTCGGTTGGGCTTTGGATCTCGTTGCAGCTGCAACTGCCCGCGGCGCCAGTCGAAAACTTTTATAGCCTTGCCACGTGGAGGCGCAAGGGGAGCAAGAGACGAGAGCAACTTTGAGAGTTGTAGGCTGCTGGCAGCATTGATAAATTGCCGTCGTTGTCGTTGTCGTTGTTGGCTTTAAGCTGGCTCAGATTTTATGCAAAAATTCAACACACAAAAGTGGCATCTTTAGATGGCTGAGAGAACGACACTTAACTGCAGCTGTAGATCCCTTGAGTGTTGACTGACGGCGTTGAAATAATGTGGCCAATAAATGTCACAGCCACTGCAATCCCTCCTCTCTCTCCCCCTCTCTCTCTTCAATTATTTTCTGCCCCTGCTGTTTGCTTCTTTCATGTCTTTCTTTGGCACTGCAAATTGTGTATTTAAATGGCAGTTAAAGTGGCAACACGTTTCACATTCGTTTGAAGTTGTCGATGATGAGTGATCACATGCAGTGCACAGCTCCTGCTTCTGCTCCTGCTCCTGTTGCTATCCCTGCCCCATGCCCCTACCCCTTCTCCTGTTGCAAGCGTTCCATGAATGAATTTATAAATATTTCATGCCCTGCGCAGCGTAGCGGAAGTCACTCCAAGTCCGAGTGTTTACAATGAATCATATTTTTATGAGCAGCCTCCTCCTGCCCTTCCCCCCTTCACCTACGCCTTCTCCTACTCCCACTCGTTTTTTGCTCTTTCCTCCTGGCATGCAGTTCTTAAAGCTGGCAGGCTAAAACAAAGGCATATTTGCTGAGCTTGCATAAACAATTCATATCTTTAGAGCAGTCTGCCTTTTTTATACCCTGTACTCACGCAATGGGGTATTATATAATTACTTATTTGGAATATTTAATAATTTTTTGACTCCATACAGGGTATATTCTCCTCGTACCTTATTAGATAGTTCATTAATTTTAATTTTTAGCTTATTTCAGAATATTTCTTACATTTCTTAAATTCGTCGCAATCGAAATTTTACTTGCTCTCAACGCATTGCTAGACACATTCGCATTCCAACTGCTTCCAGGGTATTTACTAGTCCATCACTAAGCCGAAATGCATTCTTACTTGCTCTCGTCGTATTTCTGGACATATTCATATTCATTTGCATTCAATGCAGGCAACTCAAGTGACAATTGTGAGTGCCATCGCCGTCTCTTGAAACTCCTCCTCCTCTCGAGCATTTGCATATCACTTGGCGGACTATGAGTACACTCACTCGTACTCACATATCTTTAAGATGGCAAATCAAATGTTGCCAATTTGTGACAGACAACATCATCATCAGTTTGCATATCTCAGATGTTTACATCAGCAATTGTAATTTCCCTGACTCAATATACTCAAGTAGGACATAAATCAATTTCAATTTCAATTTACTTCAAGTCTCGTTGATGAAATTAGCTAATCTATCTGAAATCGATCAATGTGAAGTATTTTTTATTATAAACTTATTTTGCAGAAAGAGTTGTGAATGCGTTTCCTTCATAAGAGTTAAATTTCTCCCTTCTCCTGTAAGTTAAAAGAAACAGTGTACACTGTACATTTAAATATTTTAAGTATTATTTTCAATACTTTTGGTCTGTACTGTATTTTCTAGTGCTATAACTTTACTATATTATTGTAAATTCCTTTAAGCAATTTTAAGAAAGAATTTCAACCACAAATTCCAGCTCCAAAACTCTTAGCTGACGTTAACAAAATCCCCTGCCAAAAATAAGTACAGTACAATTTAATCTATTAATTTATTTTCTTCTCTTTTTTTTTGTGTTTTCTTAGCTATTTTATCAAAAGTTCCATTCGTTGACAAAATTAATGATTGCCGCAAAAAACTTTGGCAAACTGAGCCTAAGATATTTCGAAACTTCTGGATTACTTGGAGAGCAGCAAACAATTGTTGTTGTTGTTCTTGCAATACATCTATCATAGAGCTCTTAAGTATTTCTCACAATTTATTTACGTCACCTGCCACTTGCCACCTGCCACTTGCCACTTGCTACTTGCCACTTTGGCATTTTGCATATCTCTCCATTAGTTCGAAATGCGTATTTGTTGTTCTCATTACCTTTTTCCAAACTTTTGTTGTTGCACTTGGTTTGCCATGTTGTTGCCAAGTTTTTGCTCATTTTTCTTCCTTTTTTTGTGTGGTATTTATTTAGGACTAGGTGTGACAGACTGCTGTGGGGGGAAGGGGGGAGTTAGGGGTGCCAATTTGACACTCTTAAGGATTTTTTGCGAGTTTGACATGCGTAACGCCATTAAATTTATCAATTGCTCAACGCACCCTTAACTGTCAACGGTGTTATCGCTAACGTTGTTGTTCCTTTTCTTCTTTTCCTTCGTTTTGCTGTACTTTTTATTTGACATTATAAAAATTTACAACTTTTTTCAATCAACGCTCAATTCGCTCAACGACAACGACGCGTGGCTCCTGCGGTTGATTTCGATTATTCACAGCATCAGACTCTGTTTCTTATCCACAACTCTGCATAGTGGCAATTTATCATTAAACGGTGAAATGTTTCTCAAAGTGTGACTTGAGTAACAGTTTGAAATCGTAAGGAGTGACGGAAAAAATTCTGGTGCTTGAATCAGATAGTAGTAATTGTATTTACGGTCACCTTAAAGAAAACCAGCTTTAAATTTGATTTCCATGAAGAAGAAGAATATGTTTGTAAGGATATAGAAGGAGCACTACATGAATTTAACAAATACAGGCCTGTTACGGTTTTCACTTTTTACTTGAATTCACTTTGAATTTAGAATAAGTGTTTGAAAATGATCGTTTTAATATCGCCGAAGTGGTATTAGAGCAGGTTAAAGAAATTCAATTCCGACAAATCTTATTGAAAGTGAAATTCAGAACAGGCCTGATAATCTTTTCATTGGTCGAATATGAAATCAAGAAATTTATTTGCATATGCTTATTTTTTTTAATTTCCTAAACATTTCAGATTTGTTGTGGCCAGCATAAATTGTATTGTCATTTCAGACATATAAGTTTATTGCCTTATTTATGGATACAATAAAAACTGAGTTTTGTAACAGAAATCGAAGCATGCTTAATGGTTATGATCAGGTGTGTCACAGGTGCGCTTAATACGAGGCAATGTCCAAGTGATAAGATTGAGGTGAGTGCGTTTTGTGGGAGGTCCCGTTCCAGAGAAGATACTTAAATACTGTAAGAGGCGAAGTCACTTTATGACTGATTCTTTTGGCATCCAAGTGGCAAGTGGCAAACTAACGGAACCGCAATCTGACAAGGAGTTTTCACTTTTATGGCCAGCATTTAACAGGCCATGACACGAACACGAACCCCGTCGGCGGTGGCGGCAAGTTTTTCATCATCAATTTGCTTTATGGCTCGGAATGGCGACGGTGCAGCCACTTGTCATAACAGCGGTGAGTTGCCAACCCGCCAGTTGCCAGTTACCACTTGCCAGTTCACGGTTTGCTTAAACGAAAAAAGATACAAGATACAAAACTGCAACAATCGTGTGGGGTCGGTGGTGGGGGGACGGGGGACGGGGGTGTGTACTAACAATCCCGTACCTAACCATTGTCATTGCCACTTTGCCAACATTTTCACACTCAGGCGACAATTTGTCTGCAAGTTGTTGCGCGCCATGGCAAGCGAGTAACGGGGCTGCTGCACAGTGGGCAAAATAACATGTTTACTGAATAAAATTTAAAATTACATAAGGTAATTGTTTTTTAAATTATTTGAATTAATAAATAATTAATTGAAGACAAGCGAGTGTTTACTGAATAAAATTTAAAGGTACATAACTTATGTATGTAACATAAGGTTATTGTTTAATGAATTATTTCAATTTATAAACCTGTTTAACTAATAACTTTAAAAAATACATAATGTAATTGTTGATACTATATTTTAATTATCAAAGCCTAATAAATTAACCCTATAAGGTAGTTTCTTTAATGACTGTTTTGACTATTTTTCAATTGTGTTGATATTTTAAAAATAAATAGAGAGCTAATAAGTAATGTTTATATCAAATTTCTGGGCTTCATATAATATTATAAAATTTTATTGTCAATCGTTTCTTAGACAAGAAGTATGGCATGTGCCAAATTTGGAATCTCTATTTTTGTATAATCTGAAATAGTCACAGTCAGCATTATAGATACCTCCTGCTGTCTTTTGCACCTTTGCCCTATTTGTCCATTTTCAACGTGAACAAATTGCAGCACATTGTTCCACTGTGCAGCGTTAGCACGTCAGGAGTTGAAACTGGAGCTGTAGCTGTAACTGTGTCTGTGTCTGTGGCTGAAGCTAAAGCTGGCCGAGAGTGTTTAGCCGTGTTGCATGTCTACGAGAATGGCCGTGTAACTGGCTTGTATCTTTGCAGTGTTTCAGCTGTGGATCTATCCACCCTTCGCTGACCACGTCGCTCCAGCGATTTTGTCAACATTATTCAAGCATAAACATGACCCAACAACGACTGACAAGCCAATGGGGGCAACGTGATGCCACGAATGGAAATGAAAGTGGAAATGGAAATGGGAGTGGAAACGGATTCAAACGAAACCAAAACGAGTGCTGCAAATGGTGCAAAACGGTTGAAACAAGCATTTAAACGTCGTTAGGTCCTGTACAAATCAAGATAAATAGCCCCAGAACATGTGAGCCAACCCACTGTGGCTTGGGTGGGTCAACAATTCCAACGCAGTTGCATTTGGAACTGGACCAGGTGGACAATGGCTCATGTTTGGTTAGGACATTGCAGTAACTAAGGAGCCGGAGAACAGGTGAATAGCTTGAAGCAAGCGTCAACTTTAAGTTCTGGCAAATTCTCAAACATTTTCTCTCTCTCTCCATACTCAAATGAGAGACGAAAGTCGAGTAGCTGATAAGAAAACAAAATTCATAAGCGAGTCAAAGATTCAGTTCATGAGCAAACATAAAATATGCTCGTCATATGACGAGCTCATGGGCTGTTGAGGAGTCCCTTTAGTAGACTCCTTTACCAATGCGGAAAACCACAAACAAAGTTTATAGCTAAACAATTTCCGGCCGTGCGTTTACATTATTAGCATATTGACGAACGGGGCCCAAAAACTGTCTAGTCATAAAACTTTTGCCAGAGTCAGTATTTGGAGTATGTATTTGAGATGGCAAAACTTTTACTCTGGCATCGCACAAGTCAGAGCACATTATCATCGCCAGAGTTCCTCCTTGCAGACATGAGAGGATTAATCTGAACTCAACTGCCGGGGGGTAACGGGGTGGGATTCTCGTTTGTAAAATGAAATTAAGTCACGGCTGAGTAAACATGCTCTCAACATTTTGGCTTTAAAAAGCCAAACCAAAGTTTGCTGCAGCTTTGCCTCACACACACAAAAACAAATGCATCCATGTTCAGCTTTTTTGTTGAATTAACAAACAAACAAAAACTCCCCAAGATAATAATACTAGTTCCCTGATGGGCTATATTATTATGTTTAAATTTGATTCTTGGTCTGACTGATAACATTAAATTCAAGCAAACTGAGAGTGAGATCATAAATGTTTTATATATACGGTAGTCCTCCTTCTTTAATTATCTACTCAGATCCAAACTATGCACATCATTAAACATCAAACGTCGGTGCAGCTTCATTTGCAGCATAAAACGCACAATTTGCCAAGCGTTTTTAAAGCAAACAAATCGCAAAGAGAGAATCCAGAGAGTCGGGTCGTCAAACCACTTGGATCCTCAATCTAAGGCGGAAGCAAAGACAAACATAATCAGCATCAAGATGCCACTCGAAAGTTCAAATACATTTGCTTGGTTCACTTTTGGAGGTAAAGGGAACGATTCCAAACAATTTCAACGGGCAACAGTAAAAGCAGATAATATTCAATTAAGGCAATTATTACTATGTATTTTCAGTTTATATCGACATCTGCTTCATTAAAATCAAATGCAAATCGCTTTAATGATGAAATGCCAACAATTTGCTTTTCATTTCTGGCATTTCTTGCAGAAAAATGCAAAAAGTCTAAAAAATAAATGAAAGCGGAAAACAGTTCGCTTAGTCGACCTGTCGATACCCTGTCACATCCATTTATTTATATAATTATAATTAGTCATTAAACTGTTTTTATTTTAAATTATCAAGCAGCACTTTGAGGTTGACCAATAAGTTTTCTACCACCACAACTCAGTCGTGAGTAATTCTTTTCTATTATAATTATATAATGCAATAAAATTAATTAAAATCTTAGAGAGTTATATAGTATATTAATTTCTTGTTCAATCAGTTCTACGAGGTTTAACTAATAAGTAACAACAAACATTTTATTTTACTAAAAAAGGGTCCAGTGACTTATCAATCCACCCTCGGGAGAGTTAATATAAGCTCACAATGTGCGGATTATTCATGGGCCTTGACTGCTGATAAGATGAGGTTTCAAGTATTGCAAAACTTTGCTTCAACTCAGCGCAGAGCTGTTGATCTGATTCAGTAAACATCGGTCTCAAGCAGAAGACGGACGTGAAAGACGCTCAACACTTTTAGATTGTCGCGAAACTAACGAAAGATGCAAAAGTATCTCAAAGTGTTCTTTGTTCTGTTTACAATTGTGTTTAAATGTTCACTGAGCTTAAACTCAAATGTGGATAGAAATAATATCCAGGAAAAGATCGCAGAGAATGAAGCTTTGCTAAGGAAATTAGAGTTGGAAATCGAGCAAGAGGAGAAGCATCTTAACATTGACAGAGCAAAACATGATTATAAAAATGTTATTTCAAATTTAGAAAATAAATTTAAAGAATGCGAGGCTCAAACGAAAAATCAGGCAGATAATACTCTTTTTAACATTTTACATGAGATTAAAAATATCCAATCAAATGCTCAAGACAACGAAAGCAAATTAAAAGAAAAAGATGAAATAATCGCAAATCTGACAAGTCAGCTTGCAACCCAATCGAAAGCTCTGAACTTTAAAGTAAATCAACTTACAGAAGCCGAAATAGCGAAATTAAAAAATCAAATTGAAAATAAAGATACCGAAATAAAGAATTTAAAATCATATAATTCGAATGCTGACTTAAAGCTCAAGGAATATGATTGTCAAATAAAAAGTTTAGAATCTAACATTTCATCATACAAAAGCTTCATCGATAAGAAAAATGCAGAAATATCTATCAAGCAAAGTAAGATACAATTTGGAAATGTTGGAACATAATAATAACTTTCCTTTGATATAGATAAACTTCAGCCGACCGAATCAAAGGATTTGAATATATTACAATCGAAGCTCTCAACTTACACTAACCAGTTGACAAATAGTCAGCAGGAAAAGACAAAGTTGAATTCTCAACTTCAGGAGAAGGATAAGATAATTAACGAGAAGGAAAATCAACTAAGTAACTTATTTAAATAGGAGAGTAAATTTATCAGAATATAACATATTATTTCATGCAGAAAAATGCCAACTAGACAATTCAAACTCTGAGATATTGAAGCGGACTAATGGAAATCTGCAAAGAAATTTAGGTGAGCTTACTTTGAAAGGTAATTTCCAATTCCGATTTTCTCTCTTTTAGATTTATGTCAGACATGCAAATCCGATTTGAGCAAACTAAAAAATGAATCCGCTCAGAAGGATGTCACATTTGAATCTTCCAGAAAGATTGCTGAAGATACCAAGAAACGGTTAGGTTAGTTCAGTTTGTAACTTAATAATCTGGCAAACTAATCTTATTTATTGTAACCTGTTTAGATCAATGTCTAATTGATAATACGAATTGCAAAAAGACAATCGAGGAAAAGGACAAAGCATCACAGAAGAATGACAACGAGAGGACATTAATCGAAGGAAGTCTATGTATGTAACATTTAAAAGTTAATCCAAGAAAATTGTATATTACATTTAAATGTATTGTAGCTGACTGTCGAAAAAGCCTGAACGAAGTGAATAAGCAGATTAGAAGGTGCAATGAAGTAAGCACTGCGAACCAATTTCAATTTAATGTGATCAGCAATGAATTAAAAGATTGCAAAGACAAAGAAAGACAGAGAAGTCTGCCAAATACTTGCTTATCCTCAACAGTAGGACCTCAAGAGATAAAACTTGACAATTATGAACCGTTCCAAGTGCCTTGTAAGTATGGTTGGATGATTATTCAGCGGCGTCTTGGTGGAAATGTGAATTTCAATGAGACTTGGAATGTATACGAATCTGGATTTGGAGATTTGCTAGGAGAATTATTTCTTGGATTGGAAAAACTGCACCTAATTACCAATTCACAACATTACGAGCTAAAAATTAGCATTATCGATAACTGGAATCGAGAGTTTACCGCTGAGTACGACAATTTTAAAATCGGAAACTCGTTTACTGGTTACAAATTAGAATCCCTTGGTAATTTTAAGGGAAACTTACACGATTCCATGCGTAAAAATGAAAACATGAGATTTTCAACATATGATAAAAATTTTAATCCATATTACAATTGCGCCAAAAATCAGTTGGGTGGCTGGTGGTTTACTGCAAGTTGTGGACAAAGGTTGGTACATTTTTATCGCTCCAGGCTCTTAATAATTTTGTTATATATTCTTACAGTAATTTAAATGCACAATATAAAAATAACATGCGCTGGCTTTTTCAAAATGGCAATTCACTTTTGTCTAAGTATTTTAATTTCGTTGACATGATGATTCGTCCAAAGCCTTGAGGGCCATAAAAAGTTGGATATATACATTAACTTACTCCATTAAATAAAATAAATATATTATAAATATTTTAAAAAGCTTTTCCAATAAACTAACCGAAATTCTATAATGATATTTAAGATAAAGAAGCAGTTTAAAAGTCTCAGAAGATAATGTTAGAAATAAAGGAGTATTACTTTTGTCCTTTAAAAATATTCAAATATTTCAGTTTACAGAAGTCAAGTCGTTGATTGCCCCGGCAACAATTTGTGTATCCACCCGAATATGGCCAAGACAATGTGGAGAATAACCAGGCAATCGATAGCAAATTAATTAATACATAATCTCTTCGGCAGTGAGACATAATCCTAATTCTCTGCCTGCGTTCAATGCGAATTTCGCGCTCGACGGACCGGAAGGTCCGCTGCACATTGGAAACCGCCAATATTTTGCTTAGCATTGAGCCAAATGCAATTAGAGGCCAATAAATGTGCAACTGGGGAAACAGTGTGGAAAGAGTTGCCCATCAAGAGGCTTAAGCACTTTAATAGACTTCACATAAATAAACGGAGTGAGCTTAAGCTCAGACCAAGAAAGAAACAAACAAATGTTACATAAATAAAGGGAATTTTCAAGTAATAATGTACGCATTTAGGAGAGGGATAGAGACCCTCTGTTAGAGATCTTTGAACACGTTGTCATGTATTTGTAAATCTACATTTAATCTTGATGAATTTCGAATCAGTTATTAGTTTATTGTTTTAATAAACAAAAAAAAGGTTAAATTCAGAATGAATTATCTAGCATTAAATTAAAAACATTTAAGCAGGGATTTTTATGGAAATTATTTAAAAGTTCAATCGTTATAACAAGTTTTGATCAGTTTTCACATTTTCACAATATGGCAATGAAAATACTTATTTGTGGTATTGAGAAAATTTATTGTGAATAATATTTCCAAAAATTGTGATATTTGAAAATCCATTTTGGTTAATTCTCGAATGATATCAAAATCTTGTCATTTAAATGACTTGAACAAGCTTAGAATACAAATGCAAAATCAAAAGCTAGCTTGATAAACATATAACAAGTAGCCCGTATTAGAGCTGAACACGAAGTGCAACTCAGAACATGCCACAAAATCTGAGTGGTTGTGAGCCTGCCACTAAAGAGCGATTGAGAAGCCGCCGCTCAGGTGACGAAATGCGTCTTGAAGGTACGTGATGTGCCTGGCAAGGGCCCCAAAATGAAGGAAAGTGGATGCCGAAAAAGGCAAATCCCCTGCTGAGAGGGGTGGGGCTAAGCGGGGTGGCACATTAAATACGGCCAGGTCGGAAATACCCAAATCCCCAAGCAGACAGACAACAATGGCTGGCATAAGGTGCGAAATGTGACGGGGGAATCTGAAGTGGGAGTAAATGCAATCAATACGCATAGACGGCACATAACAGGTATTACGAGCTGGAGTATTATGTATTATATATAATGTGTAATGTATAATGCATGATGTGTGCCTGGACCAGGGTCTGGTTGAGGTTCTGGTTCTGGTTCCGGGTCTTGTTCTGGCTCTGTCTATGGCTCACATGAAAAATCAACGCCAAGCGTAATCTATTAAATTATCCTAATTTCATCACGCACCAAATCCCTTTAGCCGTTCTGCCATTCTGTCCCCCCCTGTGAAAAACAATAAAAATTTGCATAATATCGGTATAATATTTTAGCATTATGTGCATGACAAAGGTGCAGAAAGTAACGGTATTATGTGCCAGAGAGCCAGACATAACAAACGCCAAACTGAAGATATTCGCCAGCTCTTTTCACGTCAGCTCGAATTTCGTGGGGTTGATTTGTGACGGGGAGGGAATCTTAGATATGGCATGATAATGGCACATAAATGTGGCAACACATGTTGCCAACATTTGCAAACTCATTTTTTATACAGCTTTGCATAGCTTGACTTCAATAACAAAACTATTATTTATTCTTCTACAGCATTCAAGCCGAGCAGACCAAGTAATTTATTTAAAGATGTTTTGCTTTGTTCCTTGGCAAATCTCTCCACTAATTACTTGTCTAATTGCAGGGATTTTAACTGCAAATTAGCTGCAATTAGTTAAAGTCTTAGTCACATTTTAAGCAGAGAAGCTTAGGAGAAACACAAGCTGAAGGAAAACGATTTTCTTTGAGGTAAAGCACGTAATGCTTCGGAGCAATTGAGAAAAACGACTGATACTCGTAAGTGCGAGAATTGAACAGAGATTATTGTTTTAAGCCTCAATTGTAATCAGCAGCCAACTTGAAAGATTTTATGTGCTTTTAAAGCTTCTTTCTTAAGTGCAATATTTAATCATAAGCTAATTTTGCAATAAACATTCATATTTGGCATGAGCTTTAATGTGTTTTTAAAGTTCTGTTCAATGTATTTAAACTTTTAACATTTGAAAGCACATTTTGGGGAAATCAGTTATTTATGTTTATTTAATAAGCAAATGTTATTGAGCTAAAAATAGTCTTTAATAAATATAACATTAAATATCTTAAATGTTTGCAATAAATACAAACTATTATTATACTCTTAAAGATTCTATCTAAACTTATATTTATTGAGCTGCAAACTTAAGAAAAGCTAGCTGGAATAGCCACATCCATTTGGATTTGGCGTCAGTTAGTTATGCATTTTAGTTTTGGCTTGCTATAAAATTCAGATGCATAAATCTAAAAGCATATTTGTCTCCGATGACTTGGCGTTCTCTCAAGAGTCGGCAATAATTTATCATATTTATAAGTAGCTCCGTGGGCGATTGGTTCATTTGCCAAGTGGCGTGCAATGAACTCCCAGAAATGCTGGCCATAAAACTAAGCCAAATAAATTGCAATTTTGCTGCGTAAAGTTGTTTTTTTCCATTGTCAGCATACTGATAGGCAAATATTCTCGAATAAGTTGTCCATGGATATGGCGCATATGTGAAGAAGCTCTGCGGTTGAGCTTTGATGATTCGATTGGCAGGACGAGCCGCGGGACATTGATGCGTAAGAGAGCGTAAAATGAAAGGAAATTGAAATGCGGGCAAATTGAATTGGACAAGGACGAGCAGACGTCCCATTCTGAATGATGTGCCATGCTTCGTTTAACTGAGAGAAACAGAAATAGCATTAGAGTCGAAAGCAGGACAAAACGCCCGCAAGTATGCAACAACTTTCACTTCGGGGAGCTCATTGAGCTCAATCAAATATTCAAAAGCCAGGCGAGGAAGTGAAAATGGATGTGGTCGGGGAAAGTTGCCTTTTCGACTTTCCAACTGCGAGTCTTTTGCCAATGCATAATTAAAATCCATTAAGTGTAATTTGCCAACTCTTTCGATTACTTTTTCTTATACTTACATATCTTACACTTTGGTCCTTCTCCCATGCAAACTTTTCTTAATGAATCGAATTGAATATAAGAATCGGCAAGTGGACCAATCGAACGAATGTTCAAATTCAAGTTTGAATACCCTTTTATGACAGAAAATACTATGATATTCTCTTCATAATATTATTCATTTATCACTTTATTTTTTTGCTCAGCTCTTAAATATTAAATTTTATCAAATCGATTTAATTATTTTATTTATATTATCTTTAATTGAATTGAATTTTTTTATTTATTATTATTTCTTTCTTTTTAAGAACTTGAATAATCTTTTAAGATATCTTAAATATCTTACAAAAACTTATTGCATTTTATTGACATAAGTTCACAGAAAACTTACTTCACTTAGAACCATAATTATAATGCTTGAAAAAACTTGACAAATGTTGACTAACTTAAAAAACCCCATAGTTTAACAACTCTGTCTCTCTCTTCCTCTCTCTGTTTGCACTATATTGAATGGTTGGTTATTATTCTTAATATTTGAGAATCGTAGCGCTTCTTATATGCCATCAATTTTGATTGTTTTGATTTGACTCGCATTTTGTGGATTTACTTATAGAGAAATCATTCGGTTTCAGCATCGGCTTTGGGGGGTTGTCATGGATCATAAATTTTACAGCAGGCAAATTTGTTGGCCTCATGAATAGCAAAGTGCAAAATTCAATCAATTTGAGCCATTTACTCATTCGAGTGCTTGTGACCTGGCCACAATGGTCATTCACTCAGTGTGTGTGTGTAATGCGAGTGTGTTGTTGTGTGTGGCTTGTGTTTTTGACATACCTACCAGAGGACATCCATTGAAATATTTGAAAAGTTCATCAAATGTAAGAGTTTTCCAATTAATACACACACAAACATCATAAACACACACACACACTCACTCACACATATTCATGTCAACTCATTGGATTTGATTTAATAATGTGCACTCGGAATTTGTATGATTCCAAGTTGTTGTAGTTGTTGTTGGCATTTCAGGGGCTTAAAAGCTTGTTCGTATTGTAAGCTCTGCTTTTCTCTCTCTTACTCTCTCTATACCTGCATCTCTCCCTCTCACTGTGGTATGCAAAGTTCAAAGCTAGAAATACACACTTAATTACATTTTTTTTTGAGTTTAGCACACAGTAATTTAGCTTCCAATGAAACTAGCACCAGATAAACTTAACATCTCAAAAATAATAATTTAAATCAATTCAAGTATATTTTATATATGTTTTGTATTACACTTTTTCTCACATATATATTTAGAATTAAGACATCAACATAACATGAAAATTCTTATTTTAATTTTATCATATAACTTTATCACTTTATATTACATTTTCTCTTTATTTTTATAAGAAAATCTATTATTGAATAATTTGTTTTTTCCTTTTCATCAGTATTATCGAGTTAAGCAAACTACACGTATTTTCAAGTAATGCAAGCATAATTAAGATGTCAATAAACAACAAGATAAGCAAATGGCATTGTAAACACACTGAGCCCATTTCCAGACTCATAATATTTTCTTGATGTGAGCGGCAAGTTGTCATCTTTTTGTTGGCCCAGTCATGCCGAGAATTGGCCATAAATGACCATTATTTGTTTATATAAACTGGAAATACTGTGGATACTCGTAGTGCTAGGACAAAAAGTCAATTTATGCCATAATGAACTGCAAACCGGTAAACTGTCGCCCAATTCGAGTTTATTGCCATTTAAACGGAGTCAACGACAACGGCAAAAAACAAACACACACACACACACACACCCACAGTCGAGGGCAAGAGATGGGGAAGGAGAGGTAAATGCATTTATTGATTTAATATCTGTGCAGCCTGAGGCCAATTTAATCATCATTTGTAGAAAATAATTAAAATTTACAATAAAAGGAACAGGCTGGCTGCTGGGTCCAGCTTTGAATCTGGCTCTGACTCTGACTCTGACACTGGTTCTCTTTGGCCATGCGATCTCACAGTCTCGTAATGTTCATTGAAAATGTTTTAATAACTTGCAACAAAAATGAGGTGCAGTCGCAGAGGTTGCTACAACGGACTGACAGACAGATAGACAGACAGACAGACAGACTCACAGACAGACCGACATCTCAATGAAACTTCAAGAGGCAAAAACAGCAACTGCAACTTCGAGTCTCGCACGTTGTCCCACAAGCAGGGCACAATAAAAAGTAAGAGTGCCCTGATGGAGACAGTTTTCAACTAGAAAATACCCTTAAGAAGAATATAATACCTGTAAATAATTAAGATTTTCGTATTAGAATAAATGATGTATCAGGTCAAATCATGTGTAGAATTAACTGCCTGAATTTGCAGACATTCTTATTTTAAAAGAATTTGAATTTTTACTGACTTTAAATTTTAAAACTGTAAAGAAGAGTATATAGAAAATATTGACAAACTATTGAAATAGATTAACATCCTTTACTTTAAAAAATATATTTTAATTAATTGCTTAATTGCAATTAAATATCATTTATACACCAAAAGCATACATAGATTAACATACTAAGACAGTCCAAAGGACACCGCTTGATACACTTACAGGGCATAAATAGAGACAGCTCCCCAGTCGTTTTGACATTACTTTAGCACATGTGAGAATTTCGAAATTCCTCGTTCCTTTATTGCGGCCCATAAAATGTGCTAATTTCGTTGACATTGCGCAGACGATTCGAAATTGTGCACAATAATTTTGTTTAATTTGGAAGTGCTTTAATTTTGAATAGCTGACGCCGCCCATAATCCACCACATAGTTGGACACGGCTTAAGTTTACAGTTGGCACAGCTCATAAATAAGCAGCAAACATGCAGAATTGGAGTGCGAGGTATACAGATGCTAAGTGCTATTCATGGTATTTGGCTATTGGTGCGACGTCTTTTGTTGCCCCTTTTACGATGTCTAAATGCGAAGTAATACGAGTCGTGTGTGTGAGTGTGTAAGTGTGTGTGTGTGTGTGTGTCTTGGTCTGTGTGTGCTCATATCCTGTACAACTAGGCAGTAGGGTATTATGGAGTGGGGTTAAAGTTATGGATACCTTGTCATCTTTGAGCTAGCATTTGAAGAAGTTTCAATAAAGTTTTATTAATATTTATTAGTAACCATATAACCATTTAACTAATTATATATTCAAGTATTTGTGTATGTGTCTTAAACAGACTACAGAGTATCTTATAGTCGATTACTCTCGCCTGAAGTGTGCTCACTTGTTGTTTTGCTTTTAGTTTGGCTCGTATAAGTGCCATTTCAAGCTCATTAGTGGCCATAATTAGCCAGCTCTGTTTATGGCCCACAGACACCAGAGAAAAAGGGACACCAAAGACAAAGATACAACTGCAGACTGTGTTTCTTAGGCCACATACGTTTCCTATTGCCCTTTAGAAAGTGCGTGAATATAGAGAGCTTATCAAAAATATCAGAAGAAACAATGTATCTTTAAATGACATGTAACTCTAGTGACTAAGTCAGATGTAATTTACTCATACGAGAGTTTTGTTGAGAAAGATTTTTAAAAATGCTAAAATAGCTCTGTTGACAATACTTTATTAGGAATAAAATTATTAGTAACATTAAAATAAACAAAAATATAAGTCATAATCCCGATTTAATCTAGACAATATTGTAAAACTGTGAAGATTAAAGATTAAAGATTAAACTATTTGCAATTGCAGAATGTGGCTTCCACTTCAAACTCCTGTGAATTTGGAAACTAACTGAAGACGTATTTCAATAGAGGCATTCCATTGTATCCTCATGTGTGCCAACACCTCTGTGGCTATACCCATTATGTCTTTGTCAAAGGTAATCCCCCATTCAATAGGCTCAAACACTCGACCGTAAAGGGCATATGTGTTCCCACAGGGAACAAACACACACAAAGCGAACAAAACGCAGATACTTTTCGGCTGCCCTCGTATTATATTTTACTTTTCTTTTATTTTCATTATTCTCTTTGCACCATTTGAAGATTTTGCCAAGCAGTCTTATGAACAGAGGAGACAAGAGCGGGGAGAGGTGCTAAAGTTTATGGTTCCGTGCATTACAAACTGAAACATATGTTTATTGTCCGACTCCCTCGACGGTTCCCTCTGTCTGTAATTCTGGTGTCTGGGCTGCTAAAAAAAATTTTATTTTTGCTGTCAGCGAGGCGACACCCAACGTAGAAGCTGCAACACTTCAAATGGCACTGTTCCCCTGCCTCCTTATTCGCTGTTTACCCCCCTCTGCGTTGTCAACGTGCAAAAAGGCGAGTCGCTCATTTTGCATTTAGTGCAAGTGTGTGTGTTGTGTGTGTTGTGTGTGTGTGAGTGTGCAGTTCTTATTGCCTGTTTTAGCCAGGTTGTCATTAACAAATAGCAAATTAAATTGCGCTTAAATTGTGACGGCTGCTGCAGTAGAATTTCTCTCATCTCAACACGGGCACAATTCTATGAGTTTAATTGTAAAGAATAAGAATACATAAATTTACATATAAGGCTTATGTACTTATAATTGTAATGAAGCTCAACTTCAATCCAACATAAATTAATTTATCTGTTTATGCAAGTTTGTGATTTGATGTTAAAAAACGTCCATATCGCAAGCTTATTTTATTATTACCTTTTTTATGATATAGCATCTTGTACATATATTTTAAAACATAAATTCCGTAATAATATTAAAATTAAACTTTAACAATTATTTATTTTTTTTTTATTATTCTCATTGCAAATTTCTTAAAGTAATTTTTGAACATTAACAAATGAATAAAAAAGGTATATCACATTTTGCTATATTTATAACTCACCAAATGATTCATTTACTATTTGACTAACATTCAAATAACTTATTGAGATAATCAAATGCTTTAAAGTATCCAACAAGTTGTACTTTCAAGTGTGTTTGTTAGGTTTGCAATCTGTGCTTTTGTAACTTTGACAAAGCACCTGCATTTTGGCTGCCAGCTAAGCCACAATGCCACTTAAGAGCCCTATCAGCTCGCCACGCCCATGCAATTCAGGGCAAAACGAAAACTTTCTTGAATTGAAATTCTCAAGAGTGAAATAACTCAGGATTGAAAACGCCCACAAAATTCGAATGTGCCGCACTTCAATTAAATGCCCCAAAAAATCTCAGAACACATGTTGGGTGGCGTCAGACAAGGAAGGGAAACAAGGTTGTGGATTGTCATAGAAAGAGAGAGAAAGAGAGAGAGGGAGTGGGAGTGGGAGTGGGAGAGAGAGGGAGAAACAGGAGTGTGTCGAATCTATTAAGGTTTTGACATTAGCATGAAAAACGCATTTTTCTTTTAGGCAAAACGAAAACCCAAAATGCGAACGGAAATGTTTTAAATAACTTCCGAAGTTTCTGCGCGGGGGGAAATCAAGTAGGCAGACATAGGTGACAAAACATTCAACATCAATAGAGGGGGGAAGTAATATGGGGGGTTGACAGAGCTCGAAGTTTGCATTTCTTTCCTCAACTTGTTTTGGTTGCCTTTGTTATGCGGCATTCGAGGCGACACTTTGATTGAATAAAATTGTTAAATTATTTCATACACATTATCCGATCCAGCTATGCAATAAAGTCTGTAAATGCTGTCGGTTTCCTTTTCTTAACTACGCTTAACTTTTCTCAAAAGTTTTGCATATTTATACAATTGAATTGTTTACATCAAAATAATGCTTGCGAAGGGTTCAAAGTTTATATTTTATATATTTTTTTTTCAAGGATAAGAAAAGTTTTTTATGCCTGTGCTAACGTGTCGTATGCTTTATCAATTTTTATGGCACCTACATATTGCAAAAATACTTTGATTGATTTTAGTTGAGCTTTGAGTTTCTACGAGGTGCCAAAATTAGGAGAAAGAAAGTGGAAGAAGTAGATGAACGGAGTGACAAATTGATAAACCAACTATAAATATTATTAATCGTTTCACAATTTATGAAGAAGTTAGCATAAGTTTCTGGCTCTCATCGTAAGTTAAGTGTGTTTCTGATTTGTTTGAAAATTACTTTCATCAAACAAAGCTTATTTTTAGGTTACGTAAAACAAAATGGTTTTTTTTAATTTATTTTGCTATAATATTAAATTCGTAATTTGATTCGAGCTTATCAATGTATCTTTTATGTGCTCTACAAGCAACTTTTATATAACTTTGCCTATTTTGCAATATTTGTTGTTTAATTTCGAAATAAATGTAATTTGACAATTGCTTAAATAAATTATACTTGAATCACTTTTGCAGATTAGTATCTATAAGTGTGTGTGTGTGTGTTGCACAGAGATAAGCAACAGACTCAAAGTCTCTCCCTAAATGTTCCCTATTTGACTCAATCTTATCCCAATCTCAAGCCATTTGAGCAATGGGAAAACGTAGACGTAAACGCTGCAAAAACTTGGCAAACGTCTGCGACACAGAAAGTTTTGTGAAAACTCTTGGCCCATTGACAAAAGTTGACATATGCAAAAAACACATACAAATTATCAGCACATTTATCTGGGGAAATAATGCACGAATGAAAAGTTTTGATTTATTTTTAAGCACAAAGTTTTTGCTCTGTCACAATTTTGATGAGGGTCCAAAGACAGACAGACAGCCAGACATGCAGACTCAAAAACAAAGTGTACAAATCGAAACACAAAATGCAAAATCAAAATCAAATATGACGGCTCCCCTGAGACAATGGGACCCCCAAATGAAGCCAATAGACAATAGCTTCAACTGACGGATTAACGTGCTTAAAACGTTAAAACGCTTAAAACCTATTAACAATGTCTTCAAGTGCAAAAACTTTCTTTTGCTCTCCTCAGCAATCTAGCAAGACAGCTGCAATGGAGCTGAAAATGAAGGCAAATAAAGCTTATTCAATAAGAGATTAAAATATAATTATTATTAAAATGTAGGGCGAACTTTGAATATCAGGAATTAAAACTTTAACTGAAATTATTGAGATATTATTCGAAGATTTTTGTGCCTCTTCGAAGTATCACGTTTTGGAGCTATTTAGAAATGCTGAGTCTTGGCCTCTCAATCAATTTTAAGGCAGTTCAAAAAATTTGCTTGATTTATTTATTTGTGAGAAGTTTTTACAAATTTAAAATTAATCTTTTATAACTTCAATGATATAAATAAAACTTAATTTTTAACAATATTGTTATTGTTCAAGATACGTTTTTCTATACTTAAGTTTAAGTAAAATTCTTCTTATTGACCATTCCCATTCTTTAACAGAAGTCCATAGTGATTGTCTTATTTCGGTGACCTGCCCGCATCGAAATGTCAGTCCTATGTCTTTGTAATCGAGTCAGAGTGGACGATTACATCGATTTATCAACATGTCAACATATTTAATGAGACGGGGTTAAGGACTTTAGCTGTTGTGTGTGTGCTTCATGTTCCATTCTCGGTTCTCAGAGCGATTCAATGGATTCGATGGCTGCCAACTCAATAATATGCCAGTGCCAATATTGCGTATACGCGCCGTAGACCAGTCGTTGTTGTTGTTGTTGTTGTTGCTGTTGTTGTTGATGTTTTGCTAGCTGGATTTGTTTGCAGTAAGCGGAAATAGTTGTAAAGGGGCATTTCAATGTGTACTCGTATGTTGTTGAAGTTTATATACTGGATAAACTGTACGGCCAACTGACGTATGCATGTCCTCGACATAACTACACACACACACACACACACAGACACATCTGCCATAAAAGCAAATAACTGTCGAATGTATGTGTATGTGTATGTGTATGTGTGGGAGTTGGGAGTTGGGGACAGCTGACAATTTGAATGGATATCGGTGAAGCAAACCGAAATAGTTGTCAGCGTATACAACATGTAACTCGAGTTGGAAGTCCTTGTTTATCCTGTCAATTGTCCTCTGCTGACTGAGCCGAGTCTCGTCACTGGGCCAACACACACACACACTCACACACACACACATGCACAACAACATGGCCAAATCCTTATCGACGCTTGGCTTGTGCCTAAGCCAACCGTTATTCGGGCTCAGTTCATAAATATTTTCCACAATTTTCACAATTCACAGAAAAAGCTCGATATCCATATGTATGTATGTATGTATGTGTATATATCCAATTGTGAAAATTGTGTTTAACAGTTTTGCATCGCATTCATTGTTTGTTTTCTTGTGGTTTGTTCTGTTATTAAGCCAGCAGCTGTTGCATTTCACAAAATTTAATGAACTGTTCGCACACACACACAACACACACACATGCAAATAAATACACACACTCAGACACACACACACACACACACATACATGTAGGCAGAACAAGTGTATTTAGGCTGAAAGTCTTTCAATTTGCCTGCCAAGTTTCTTGTTCTGGTTTTGTTCTTGTTATAGTTGTAGTTGTTGTTGTTATTATTGTTGTTGTTGCATTTGTTGTTGCTTTTGTTGCTGTTGTCCTCAACTATGCGAGAGTAAACAATTTGTGTTTAGGCGTCCGTTTCATAAATACAAATTAATTGGCCTTGGCTATTGTTGGCAGCTATTATTGTTACCACAAACCAAAGAGGCAGAGAGAGATAAGGGAAAGAGAGTGTAACAGAGAGAGAGAGAGAAAACTATGGGAATGTGAGAAGTTCAATTACATTACCTAAAGGATTCCAAAGCTACATGTCTCAAATGAAACAACTGTTGAGCACAACAAAATCTCATTGATAACTAAACAATTATCAATATTAAGGAATTTTATTGTGTGTTTTGCAATTTATTATCAATCTATTATCATCATCAAGCATTCAAATATTTTCAAGTTTCATTCATTTTTAGTTCGCAATAAAAAAATGTTGAAAATAAAATAATTTTTTACTTAGTTCGTTTTTTTTTGTGCTTGTTGCTTATTTCTTTTTCCCTCTCTCTTTCTCTCTTATAATCGTACTGACTCTCATATCTTTTTCCATTTTATCACAGTCATTGCTTTGTCTCTTCTTTTTAAATTATTACTCGTTACTTTTATTGTCCCGCTATTTGTACTCGTTACAATGTCAAAACTCCAACTTTTATGACGGACAAACTGGAGATGCAAAAATCCATAGATCGAATATACATAAATATTATTCCAGAACAACTGAAAAATATGTTCACGTTTTAGGCGTTTTATGACAGAGAGAAAATAAAGCGTGAGTGTAAAGCGTCGAAAAAAAGTCGGAGGATGAATGAAAATACATAACAGACAACTGAAAATGTGTCACCAGCTGCCGTTTTCCATCTTAATATTTGATGTCACACGTCGCAGACTCGCAACAGATGCGACCAGTTTTTGGGTTGAGTTTCTGCTGAACTTCCCTCTCAAATGGGGGGTCATGTTAACGGTTTATTGTTGAGCCTCGTGACCTAGTCTCAGCAGCAAAAAAAGTGCTGAAAAACTGATAGCTGATAACTGACAACTGACAACAAATGCTCAGCATTAGCAAATCTTACGACTTTACTCGACTTTTCACATTCCACTTGTTATAATTTTTTATTTTTTTTTGCATAATACGAAATACAATGCATAAATTGGTCATGTAAGGGTCCAGTTTTCTAATGGTCCTGCATACGAAATGAGCTCGACCAGCGAGTGATATATAATTTTGGTCTGTCTTGGGCTCAGTTGAAATGAATATAATGAATGGTAGATGAGTGAACGAATGGTAGATGAGTGGATAGTCTGGTGCGCACGGCTAAGCCACAAATGAAGTGATTTGTCTATAGACTCAAGATGGAGACATGGACATGGACGAATCTCAATTCAGTTGCCATTTCCCAGTACTCAGTTCCCAGTTCTTGGAACTCAAACTCTAAAATGCCAAAACAATTTAATGCTTCGTTGATAACCGCA
The DNA here is from genome assembly GCA_037043435.1 of Drosophila suboccidentalis. NCBI lineage: Eukaryota > Metazoa > Arthropoda > Insecta > Diptera > Drosophilidae > Drosophila > Drosophila suboccidentalis. The sequence continues at coordinate 3,162 of JBAMBK010000537.1, read as the reverse complement.
CATGTCGCTGGCAAATGACAGGCAATTGGGCGATAAGAACAGGTCCTAACTCAACTACCAATTTCCAACTCCTTTTACCGTCTCGTTCGTCTCTTCTCTCGCTCTCAGTCACTTTCATTTCGCAGACTGTCAGAAAAAGCGGCCCAACAACCACAACAACAACAGACAAAGCCAAAAAGAAAAGTACACACAATTGTATTGGTAAAGGGGGGAAACGGGGAGTTATCGGGGGTAGTTGGGGTAATGTATTGAACACTGCGATAAACATATGAAAAATGCACATGCGGCGCGCCAAGTTCAATTCCAAGGGCCCAAAGTTTACGCCACTTAATAGAACTTGACGCAAATTCAATTACAACGTTGGTTACTTCCCTCCCCCTCCCCCCATCACTCGCCCTCTTACCAACAAATAAGGCAAGCAAAAACTTGCTAAGAAATTTGCGGAAAAACGTTGCCGTTGGCTTCTTCTGTGGAAAACTTTTGCCCACCGGCGGCGGTTTTTTGTGTGATTTCTGTAAATGTTGTCACAGCCCTCAGGGCTGTCTCTCTCACTCTCTCTCTCGCTCTCTTTCTCTATCTTCACCAAAGTCTATGGCATTTGGCCAGCATTGTAACTGCAAGTTTAGTACTTGCGGCTGTTTACCCAGCTCCCAGGACACCCCGGGGCAAGTTCCTTGCCCCATTTCGTTGCAATTAGCAAATAAAACTTGGCATATTTAAAGCGTCAATGAGGCGACGGCGGCTGCCTGGGGAAAACTTTTGCAATCACTTTCATTTCGCTTCTTATTGGCTATCAAGCTATTGGCCAAATAGCTAAGCCAAGCTCCTTCTGTCTTTGAAACTTGAAATTCAAAGGACTCTTCTTCAAAATTGAACACTTGACTTTTAGTTTGAGTCATTGATGCATTGCAATAGATCTGGCAGAGTTATGTAATCGCAATTGATATTCAAGGTCTGTTCCGTAATTCACTTTCGCTCAATTTCCTCTAAAACAAAGAAAATAAACTATGGAATAAACACAGCTCTTAATTAATTAAAATATTTATTGAAACTTAACTGATATAATTTGATGCCTATAAAAACTTATTTTTGAATTGAGTTTGTACTAATTGAATAAATCATATATTTGCATATGCATATTTTGAATATGTTTATTTATACAAAAACTATAAATTGCTTATTATATTATTCGTTCATTTGCTCAGACTTTTAATTCAATCAAAATAATTAAGCCGAATTCATTTTCATTATTATTTTTATTTTACTTTTAAAATATAATGTGAGTGTTGAAGATCGCAGATTTTGGAACAGCAACAGAACAGGCAACTTTGATGTCACAGGATATTGAGACAGCCTCATATATGGCACCAGAGGTCTGTGATAATTCTCAAAGGTGGCCACCAGATTAATCTCAAACATTTTTGCATAAACAGGTTTGCAATGGTGACTGGATTATACGGAGAAAAGTGATGTTTATAGCGTTTTGCGGGATCGTTTTGTGCGAAATAATGTCCGAAAGAAACCAATTGCAATTACCACTTGGAAAATAAACATCCACTCGTCATTATGAACTTAGTCAGCAAAGGTTAGTAGTCAGTAGTCCACAGTCAAGTTCTCTAAATCGTTTTTAATACTTTTACGACTTCAGGTGAACGGACTCCCTTCGAGGATGCAAAAGATCCCCATATTCCATTTAGAATTGCACGTCGGTTAAGTCTGGCAAAGGAAATCCAGCTATTTAAAGAAAGAACCATAATTACAAATTGTTGGGATAGCAACCCGAAATAACCAACGAGCGTCATTCCCAATTGTTCTATTCCAAATGTACGAATAAAGTGTACCATTGTCATACTTAAAGAAGTTTTTATTTCTGAATTTACTTATAATTTAATTTATTTTAAATCTATGGTTACTTGTAACCACTTCGCTTTATGTTTCGAGTAATATACTTTATTTAATTAATATATAAAAGAATTAGCATTACAAATTATGCGCGTCGCTATTCGATCGTCGATAACTAAGTTGATATCGATTTATTTCTCCTCGTGTGTTGCAAACTGTGTCATCGCAGCTTCTGTCGATAGAGGGCGTCACTGGACCACCACATATAGAATATATGAGTTCCACTTCGTTTGTTGTTTGTGTGTAATATCGTTTATTACAATGTATTTAGCTTAAAACTACTGCATTAAAATGTATCCAAGAGCCGAGGCGCGATGTGTCGCTGTTGCTGGCTGTGTTTTTACTGTTTTTTGAAATATTTCTGGTCTTTCAGTGTTATGCATTGTCTGTATGTTGTCATCTAGTTTCAGCATCAAGTCGCTAGAGAGCGGCACTGGGCCGCCACACACAAATCAAAAATGTTGATGCACCATCTAGCGGGCAGCAGCGCAACTAGTTTCTTAAACAGTTTGTAGTACAGCAAAGTTCACTTAATTGCCGCCAGTTGGCGCCAAAACTAGTCGATACAACAACCTCAATTGTGCGCAAAACTTTTAAATGAAAAATTTGAAATTTTTAAAAATCAATTAAAAAAAATTGAAAAACAATTTCAAAAACACAAAAATATACAAACAATTTTGTAAAATAATAAAGTTCATTCTTAAATTGGTTTGCTGAAATTATTACCTCTGGGCTTAGTTAGTAGATTCAGCAATTTTTTATACATTGCGCTCGGTTCGCCGTCCGATTCTAGCACTAGTAAATAAATGGCCAGATCTTTAGTTCGCCACAAATTGTGCCAAATTAAAAACCGGCTATTGGCTAAATAAATATTCATTTGCTTGCAAAATAATAACACCACACACATATTTATTTCTAAGAACACTCAATATGAGTGACTTACACACTTAACTTTTTGTTGGCGTATTTTCAGTTATCTATTTTGATTTTTATAGACAATTATTGCCGTTAAATGTCTCATTAAAATGTTTCAAACAAATTTGTGTACAGTGTATGCCTAGTTTATCAGACTGAGAACATTTTTGAAAATATGCTAATAAATTTAAGGTTGTTAATTAAACGAACGAGTCTTAAATTAAAATGTAAATATTTACTAGGATTTTGGATTCAAAATTGCATAGTTTTTCCCTAGCGGTTTCCAATTCAACTGAATTGACAAAGTTTGAAACATTTTGCAAGGTCAGTAAAATTTGCATAAAA
>JBAMBK010000533.1:0-15824 GCA_037043435.1 Drosophila suboccidentalis | reverse complement strand
TCCTCCCACTTACACCTGTTTATCTCACGAACCAGGTGAGTTTTCAAAAGTCTTAGTATGCACATTTGTAAGTTAAGTCGATCGGTATATAGCTCGACCTGATCGGACAGTCATAGCAAATTTTCCATTCTTCCTGTGTATATATGCTAGTCGCCTTCGCACCCTTCGTGCTGCTTTCGTCACTAGCGCGGACTGCCGTCCGCAGTGATTTTGAGTACTTTTAAAGAATTTATATTTATTATTTATATTCTTAAAGCTAAGAATTGGTACATTTTTTTTGTAAATATATGTACGTACTACGTATGTATGTATGTATTTTATCCTAGTGCTAATATTGCTAGTGCTAATTTTTTAGGCCTTAGTAATTAGCCTGTGTGTACATTTTTGGTACATTGCTACATATGGGTTTTAAGGAGTGTGGAAATTAAACAGAATTAATCCTGGTTTTTATTTAATTATAATATTTTTTTATTTAATGTCAACTAGAGGTGGGCACGGGCCGGGCCGGACTTCGTGTCCCGCGGGCCTCTTCAAAAAATCACCGGGCTTCGTGCATGAAAATCGGAAACGGGCTTTTTTTCGTTCGGGCCCGGGCCTAAGTATAAAGCCCGAAGCCCGGTAGGCCCGAAAAGTCACGATTTAACACATACTTTTCAAATCGCTGATAACCAAATTTCTGTAACAAAATTTCTTATGCTACGCAAAAAAAAGAGCAAAGGAAAAGTTAAAGACTCTGCTTGCAAAAAAGGCTCAAAAATAAAATTTTAATCTTGAAAAAAAAAAGAAATAATAATTAAAAAAAAAATATTTGTTATTTAGTTGTATCGGGCCGGGCTCGGGCCGGGCCTCTTGAAAATTTGACCGGGCCGGGCCTGGACCGGGCCTGAGAGATTTATTTCGGGCCCGGGCCGGGCCGGGCCTTAAGAAGGAGGCCCGTGCCCATCTCTAATGTCAACTAAGAACAGTTCACCAAAATTACTTTTAAAATTAAAAATTAAATTAAAATAAGTTACTTAATTTCATTTTAAACTAATATGAATTAAATATAAATTTAAATGTAATTGAAAGGATGTATTAAAAGTGTATAAATATGGGGTGCTCAATATTTAATATTTATTTTTAAATATTTAAAATGTATAGTATTTCTGCATTTTATTTAGAATTCTTTAAGGTTTCTTGACATTATCGTCCCATTCCTTCTAATCTCCATTGCATGAGATTGCTTTTCTCCAGACCCTCCCAGCCATAGTACTGGAAGATTACTTACATATTAAGCCATGTATCCAGCACCGCAGGAAAAAAAATATCTGTCAGACTTCATATAAAAAAACTGTGTCAGGATTTTTTCGCTTACGTATTCGTTGCTTGAGTATCCAGTAACTTGAACGAGATCCACTGATTCATATCGGATAATAACCTATCGACAGCGTGTGTGGACTGAGAGAACAGCTCAGGAATATATTGTTTACAATTATTTCGGAGGTGACAGATGAAGGCAAAAACTGTGCGCAAAACCAAAGAGATGAAACTGTTTTTGCAACAATATATGCCGCCACCAACACAATCACTTCATCGTCCGAATTCATATTTTTTCTTTTAATTTTATTTGAAATTTCACAATTGGCGCTGATTAGACTCACTCTTGTCTAATCTTGTTTAGTTACATGACAATGCATTATCTCACTGTTTTAGTTATGTTCCACAAACTAAATAGCTAGCAAATTCTTGACACATTAGGATAAAATCAATGAATTTTAAGCCTTGATTCCATTTAATATATAAATTTACAAATAGTATTGATTATGTTGTACTGAATGTGGTTTGCCTAAATTTCGTTCTGAAGATGCTAGCAGCAGGGTCCACAGCCTCCACAGCATGGCCCACAGCCTCCACAAGGTCCACAGCATGGTCCACAGCCTCCACAAGGTCCACAGCAGGGTCCACATGGTCCACAGCCACCACAAGGTCCACAGCAGGATCCACAGGGACCGCAGGGGCCACAGCACGAGTAGCACGGATAGCACATGTTGATGGGGATAGACTGAAAAACAGAACGATGATAATCAATTATTGCATATAGCATACACAAATTATGGAGAACTTACTCTAACTTGAACTTCTTCACAGAAATAGGTTACTTATGGGTTGCGAGTCTTACAGTTTTTCAGGAATCTAGTGAATCTGGTTCTCAACTCGATATTTCTTGTTACAGGAAACACTTCAACCTGTATCGTAATCAAATATTAATATTATTTGTGTATTTAAACGATTTTTTAATTTCAACACTCACATTCCCGAAAAACCACAAAAGTACAAACAAAATTGAGATGTTTACTGGACAAGTCTAAAAATATGAATGTACATTATTTGTATTGTATTTAGCTGCTAGACAAAATCGACGGAGTGTCAATGTCAAGGCCTACTTTGATTTTATAAATCAATTTAAATGAATTGACTACAAAACAAGCGGAAAAGACTAGTTCTCGACTATATGATACCAGTTACTTATCTAAATATATATAAATACATATAAATATAAATATATACATATGAAAGATAGAAACTAAGATAGTATAATTACAGATATAGGACCATACATATATTTATTAAATATATAAATATTTGAAAAGAAGCACTTGGAGGTAATTTAAAGTAGCAACATCTATATAATAATATCAATATAATAACTAAAATTTGGCAAAACATTAATTCAATAGTGAATATTAATTCAAGATAATATTTAATACATATTTTCATAAATACGTATTTACTATTCCTAAGGTGTCGCCTCCGTTGCAGTGATGGTTATACATATGTATATGATACAGTCTCAAAAGTGCGGGCACTGCTATCGGATGTCTAATAATGAACTACATTTTATAGAGTTTAATAATGAACTACATTTTTTAGAGTTTAATAAAAAATCAAAAATCCTTCCACGACAACCTGTCATCGAGTAAAGACATCATTTAATCAGTCATTATCACCTTTTCATTTGTCCGATCTTGTGGCGATTAAGTAGGAGGATAGCTAATAATAGTAGTTTACGTTAATTACCAAAAAAAAACGTAAAATCTTAAATGGACGGACAAACGGACATGGCTATATCGACTCGGCTGTTGATGCTGATCAAGAATATATATACTTTATAGGGTCGGAGATGCTTCATTCTCCCTGTTACATACATTGCAACGAATACAATATCCCCTTTTACTCATATTTTTAGTAACGGATATAACAAATTTTCGCAAGTTTCGTAAAAACAAAACATAGATGGAGTATTTTTCGGAATCAAACAAAAGGTGGCGCTTTTATGTTTTCAAAAACGGTAAAAATGTGGCACCTTTATGTGCCTCCACCGTTTTCAAATATGTGGCAACATTGGCTCACTGACAGAAATACATTTCTCAAAATGACGTCACACGTCATATTTTGAAACAAGTAACCAATTTTAAATCAAATTTATAATTTAAATTGTGTATGATTATTCCATAAGCCAAACAATTAAAGCTATTTATTTAAAAATGTTTTTCTTAAATTTTGCGCCTGCTAAAAATATTTTTTTTTTTAGTATTTTATGTTATTTGGTCACTTTGAATTCTACAGAATTGGTGCAGCCAACTTCGTGTTGCGCATAACAGTGCCATTTCGAGAACGAACATTGGGTTAATCGAATGATTCCAAATCGAGCTTTACAGAATGTTAAGTAACAGATAAGGCCAGTATGCAGCGCTGCTCGGATTGCTAATAGTCCCTTCCCAGTGGCGGAAATTCGCGTTCGAAAATCGATTACAAAAAATAAATTAAAATAAAAATTTAATACAAAATTAGAAAAAAATGAATAAAATTGAAAATAAAATTAAAAATAAAATACAAAATAAGAAAAATTAAAAATTAAAATAACAAATTAGCTAAATCTATTTCGTTGTCTGGCTTCCAGGGATTTAAGGGCGATGTCGGTATTGTTGTCCATTTCTTTATATTAAATATAAATATGTATTATATGTTTAAAACAATTTAATTATCAATAAGTTTACTCAGATTTACTTTCCTTTAAATTTGATGAAGTGTTGCAGCCACGCGGTAAAACAGAAGTGACACGCGACAAAACAAACAAACAAAACAATGTCGGAAAAGAAACGAACAAAATTTGCACAAACAACAACCCGTGTTTGCAACAATTGTTGCAACCAAAGCAGAATAACAAAAGCCGAAAGACATTCGTGCATGTTCGATGGCAGAACAGTGTGAGCCAAAACAGCGCCCCATTACCAACCTACGTTCAAACAACTGGAGAAAACATCGATTACGTATGTACATTCGCCGATGCATTCCGTAGCGTTACAACAATCGGTTGTGGCTGGTTTCCGCCACTGGGTTAATGTAAAATACTAAAACTCCCAACTAGTTAATTATTATTTATTTGCTTTCAAATGCAGGCTTTGATATTTCACTTATCATTTAAGTTTCACTTTATTTCATGTAAACAGCATACTTATTCGTATACATTTAACATGTCCATTTTGAGTATAACATAGGTGTACTCTACATCAAAGAAAATTAACATAAAATTTTAACATTAACAATCTTGCAATCGAACGGTAAAGTCGCGTTTTGGGCTCGTTAAAATTTACATAATGTAAGTGTGTGTATGCGTGTATGCTTAAAGTTAATAAATCACAAGACAACGCCAGTTGGATGTGACTCTCTCTCTGTTTTATGCAAGCAAATTCTCGTATTTAAAATTGCTCAAATCGTTTGCTGAATAGTTGCTGCTTTCGGTCGTGGGTGTCGCTTTTTGTGTCTTTATTTCTTGGTGTTTGCTGAAAATAAAAGAAATTGTACAATAAAAGCGAAATACACGCAATTTAACAAAAAGAAGCTAAAATATATACGAATGTGTGTATAAATTATACGACGCGAGCGTCAATCGTTTGCAAACCAACAACAACAATAACTGCTCTCAGAAGCAGCATCGTGTGTACATGTGTCTGTGTGTTGTCTTTGTGTGAAGCGTCTTTTCACCACAAAAATGTTAATTAAAGTGCTGAAATATAGAGAAACGCACTCCCCCTGCAATGAATTGTACAATAACAAAACTCGTTCGCATTTGATACAACAAATAAAAACAGTGTACAGTGCTTGAGTTACGGGGGTGTTCTTGCTTTTTCATTTAAGACGAGAGAAAAAAATATGAAACGTATATAATACATTTTAGAATTCTACTGCTTTCAACTTAATTGTAATTATTAAATTGGAAATAAAACAAAAACAAAAGCGACAACAACAACAGTGCTAAGTACGACGCCCTGTCACTTTTGTCAATGTATTAGTGAGAGGCAGCAGCACCTTCAATGTTCGATTTTTGTGCTCATTGAGAGAATATTCGCTGCTGCTGCTCTGCTACTGCTCTGCCGCTGTTGTTGTTGTTTTCGTTTTTGCTGCTTTTAGTATTTTATCTCATTGTGTTGTTGTTTTTGCAGTTTGTACCGCGTTATGTTTGTTAGTGCGAAAAGTGTTTTAATATAAAAATTTGTTGTTTGTATGCGGTTTGTTCTTGGCCGCTTCAACAGCTGTTTGTCAAATCGAACAAACAGAATCGTCAGCGAATCGCAATTTGTTGTTATTTGCAAGGTGAGTTTTAGACATTGCTGAAATATTTACTTTATAGTAGTGTAAATCAGCTGATTTTGGTATTTTCCATTTGTTTGTAAACAGATGATATTTCAGATATACCTTTACATATATTTATTTAGTTTAAAAATTAAGTTATTCAAGCTATAATTTTGTGAAATACTTTTAACAATTAATTTTCTCCCCCACGCACTTTGCACTTCACATTGTTTATCTGTCTGAAATGAATTGAACCTAAACAAATCGAATCAAGCAATGCTTTAATTTTTTTGCCAATTTTTTTTATTGTAAATAGAAATCGGTTGGCCACTGAATCTATAGAAATGAATCAAATACATCTGTTTATGTTTTAATACTTGGAAAATTTATGTGTAGATATTTCCTCAGTTTGCATAAACAGATGAGCGAACGCAAAACTTCTGTCAGCAGGTGATGAAAACGCTTTGAACTTGAATTGCGCAGAATTTAGATACGAAATACAGCTAAAGACACAGATACATATACATACATAGATATTTGTGTACATTGCGGAATGAACAGAACATTCGCTCGTCTTCTAAGCGCCATTCAAATCATTTTCGTAAAATCTTGTTCAACTCGTTCAGCAAGTTCACTGCTCTGTCCTCCCTTCCTCTGCCTCCCTCTCTTTCCTTCTTTATCTCTCTGTCTCTCTCTCTCTCTCTGTTGCTTTTTTTTCGCTCCTTATGCCTGGTTGCCCTGTTAGCCCTGAGAATTGGGTTGTGTGCCAAAGTGAAACCCCCCAGATAGACTTGAAACATTACGAGCTTTGTACTTTTGTTTCTGTACTTGAAGCTATAACTGTGGCTGTATTTGTATCTGTATCTGTGACTGCAATTAGACAATTAAATTGCGCAAGCTGCCGGCCAGGCCCACAAATTGATCTCTTCCGGCAGTAACAGCAACAGCCAGAACTGGGCAAGGGGACAAAGCTAAGCTTTGACAAAGGCGAAACTAAGGTTGCCTGGTCATGTGAGATAAGAGTTCAACTCTCTTTCTCAAATTAAGTGAGCGGAGCAAGTCTTCCATTATCCCTTGTAGGTAGATCCAAGTGAAAATTCCAATTTAATTGAATGCATCCTCATTATGGGCAACCAAGCAACAACCTTCAACCCATTTAGCCAAAACCGAAGCCAGGGATGTCGCGTTAACCTCATTGGCGCTGATTTGATTACCGCCCGCACTTGGCAATATTTTCAAATTGAAAAATATATTTTATCCAGCAACAACAAATTGAATGCCTCATTTCAGGCTCAGCTGCGCAGCCTGCAGCTCAGCTTAGCTCAGCTGAAAAGGATTTACCTTCTCTCTATGTCTCTCTCTCTCTCTCTCTTTTATTTTCTACATTTTTTCAGAGCTTTTCTGCTTAAACATGGCCTGAAAAGTGGATTTGGGCATCAGCATTTTTGTGGGTGAATTTAATAAAGTAAAAAATTATAGTAAGGTTTACTTTCTGAATGCTTTAAAAAAATCATTGATTGTATTAAATTGCATAACAATTTTTACGTTACAAGCAGATTGTGAAGAATTTAAATATATTATATATTTCATTTCCAGATTTACATTTTTATCTGATTTAAAAGACTAATTATTTCTGAATTTGGCAAGAAAACCCGTAAATAATTCATTCAACTGCCCTTTTCATGTGCAAAAGTTTTGCAAAATCAGCAAATTGTAGTAGTTTTTCGTATTAATCTGCTTTTGATCTTACTGAAGTATAACTTTATAATGAAGATTTAAAACTTTGTATTTTAAAAACAGCTCAAAGAAAGTATTGATCTAGCTTTTATGTGTAAGGAACTGCTGCAAAATCAGAAAATTGTGCTAAATGAGAATACAAAATTTACTAATGAGCAGTTTCACAGCTTTATCGGTTTGTGATCTAAATGAAATGTAAAATTATAATAAGGATAATATTCAAAATATTTTAAAAGTAGCTGCAAAGAATTATTGCAGAATATTTTGTAGAATTATAATAGATAATATACTGTAGAATCGTTTCACAGATTAGTGTCAGTCTCTGATCTTAGTTTTTCATCTATCTCACACAACATGTTATTAATCTCAATTTAAGCAAACACTTGTCTTACCACCATCATCATCATTATAATGATTAGTCCAGGCATTTACACACTTTTGTGTGTGTTGACGTTGTTGTTAGTTACGCACACTTGGGCCCAGTTTACATCATCTTGGCATGTGAAAAGCGTTTCCGACTTCCGCATGGGCGCTACATATATTTTTGTTGGCTTTGGACAAGAGTCACTGGCATTTTCCTCTCAGCCAAAAAGTAGGAGGAGGTACTGGCACTGAGCAGAAACAACTTATTGATTTTACACTTGCTTGTCGATGTTAAAACACAAATTAGTTTGTTTTTGGTCGCGTGCCTTGCACGCGTCCACTGAATTTTCTCGGAACCCAAACGGGAAAATTGTTGGCTTTTCCATATGCCAAGGGAGGGCGGCTCGACATGGTTGGCTTGTTTCCCGACATGTTGGCCAGACCAGGACAGGTGGTAAACACGTACTACTATTCTCTTGGGCACGCGTCAGGCGAGTGACCATTGTGTTAGGGCTAGAAAAATCAATTATTTGCCCGTTTTTTGGTTTTTTGTGGGTCAACTTTTGTCGTTTTATAATGCGACTCAAAGTTTATAACATTCTCCATGCCAAGGAGCGCTAAGGCGTGGGCTTGGCACTCTCCACTCTCCACATTCTCTATGCACTTTAGTCTCCATTTTCTCAGTGAGTTGTTTGCTTGGCAGCCGCCTTCACTTTTTCACTCTTTCAGTCATCTTTTTCCCCTTCTCCTGTCTCTTTTTACCAACCCTCTTACGCTGGCTGCTTTTCATTCATATTTTCGTTTTGCTGGCAACTTTTTGTTGTTTTTTTATTTTTAGCCTCTTGCTGATAAAAAAAAATGCGAGCCAACTCTCCTGATTCTTTATTTGTGGGCTGTTTTACGCTTGGCTGAAGTCTGTGCGTGGGCAGAGGGCTGATTGAGGGGTTTCCGGCAAACGGGAATCTCCCTATTATGCAAATATTGTCTGCCTTACGCTTATGCTTTGTACTCATTTCTTTATTTTTTTCATTGATAAGAATTATTGTTGAATGCTTCACAATATATTTTTATTCTTATTTATAAATATATATTACGTCAAGCATTTTTTATTTTTAGCGTTATTTCAACCCAATAGCTCTCGTTAATTTTTTTTTTACTTGTTCTAAGAACCATCAGCTACTATAGTAAAAAAAAGATAAAAAAAAAAAAACAAAGAGTCAAAAACGATAACTAGACATACCCTACTATTTACGACCACTTCATTCATATCGTTATCGGGACTTCCCTTTAAATGAATTTGCACTCAATGAGTTTCGAACTAAACCCATATCTTGCAACAGAATTTTAGATTCTAAGGAAGTTCATTTTTACAATATACGATATGCCACGATAAGAGTACGTAGAAAATGTCATTATTGGCAACAAGTCAAGTTGAAATCAAACAAATTCAATAATAACACAGTTTAACAATCTATTAATACTGTAGACCATTAAATTTATTGCAGTTTCTTGATACAGACAAGAATAGATAACATCTTCCAAAGATAAGAATACGTGGCTCGTAAAATAAACAGAGTTTTTTTTTGTGAAATTTGCCAACTGAACAGAAAAAAAAAAAGAAAAAGAAATGCACCAATGATAAGCCCGTTGAGTTGATAAGCCATGATACAGGCAACAATAGATAAATGTTTTGGATTATACAATTTCGTAAATACCATGATTATAAATTTTCGACAAATTTGCCAACTGGACAGCAGAATGATAGGCAGATAGACCTGAGGAGTTCCAGTGATAAGCCTGTCCAGTTGATAAGCCATGCGTCCCAAAAACGACCTTGAGTAATAAAAAATCAACAAAGATATTTACTACATTGTTGTTTGTGGACAACAGAAAAAATGTTTCGCATGCAAATTGACTTCAAGTTGCTAATGAACACAAAAAAAGAAACAAGAAATCAAACTTAATAAATGCGTCTAAAAGACCTCAACTTAAATAGAGCAAAGGGGCTGAATAGATAAATATGTATAAAACAGGTTTATCTTGGTGCAAAAGCACCGAAAACGTACCGAAACGACAGCAAAGCATTTGAAATTCGAACTTCCATCGGCAAACAAATAGATATTCATGTTCGGCGTGTGTTTAAATTGCCGCCAAAAGCTCTATGTGAAACCAGGTAATAAAATGAAGAATTTAAAATTCTTTTTAATAAAACGATTCTTTATAAATAAAACTATTAGATTTTAAAGAAGTTTGACTAATTCATACCGATATTATAATATCAATCAATTAAAATTGGCATTGTAAACATTGAAATTTTAAAATATAATATTCACAAATTAAATCATTTATTAGGCCTTTAGTTGAATTTGTGAGCTTAATTTAAAATTGAGCATGGTTTGAATACAGGAAATTCTGTTCTGAGGTCAATTAATTAAAAGTATATTATTTTCAGATAGCGAAAACTCTTAAATTCTTTTAATTCATTCCAATTTTGTAATATTATTAAAAAATTCACTGATGTTACTAAAAATGAAACAAACAGAAACACAATAGATGTTTAAAATTCCATCTCAAAGATCAAAATTTGCAGAAATTTAAAATAAAGATTAATAATAAGAATCACTTGTCAGAACAAAGACAGTTTAGTTGCAATCAAATTCACGCTATAATAGCAATACTTTGAGATTAAGTAGGAGTTTGTTCTTGTGAGTTTTGTTACACAGAAAGCTGGTAAAATGAAACTTATATAATTATTATATATTCTATTATATAGAAACTTCTATTTATTTGTTCTGAATTCTGTAAGAATCACAGCATTACGAAACTGTTATTGTTGTACGTGTCAATTTCAACTGCGCGCTGTTAACATTGTTAAAACAGAATATAGCGCTGGGAATGTGCAGAGGTCAAGGCGCTGCTGTTGTAGAAATTGGATGCATGCATACAACACAGACACACACATGCTTTGTTGACGACATTGCGACGTCATTTAGAAGACGTCACTGGGTCGCAGACATAGTTTATGTGAATGTATTTGTTTGGGGTTTGCCGTTAATGAGGCGACTGTCGCCCCAACAGCACTATAGAAAATTACAATACCAAAGCAGCTACTGAGTCAGTTTGACTGTATGAGTGTGTGTGTGTGCGTGTATGTGTCTGTGTGTTTACCTTAAGTCTTTTGCCGTTTTAAATGTGAGAGAATTCGTTGTTGTTTGACTTCTGTGTGTGTGGTTCGCTTGGGCTCGGAAACAAGTTCCGCCTGCCTTTTGTTTTGCCTCCGTTTTGTGCGGTTTGTTGTGGCAAATGTTTAGCGGTTCTTTCTTGTTGTTGTCGTACTTAGTTGTTGCAGCTGCTGCTAGTTTGGAGGTTATACTTCTATTGCCCAATATTAATTTCTTGAAGCGTAAAAAGCAACATATATTACGTGATCTTAATTTGAATTGCGCAAATGTTTCCTGTATTTGATAAAGCTTCTTACACTCTCAGATAGACAAATATCTAAACTTTAGATCAGTGGTCGGCACCAACACAGTCATATGTTTGCATTGCGCTAGTGTGCATTTTTGTTCGCCTAACAGCGGAATAACAGCGACGTTAACAGAAGCAAATCGTAGTAGTGTGTCGTACGTGAGTGTACATGAGCGGCAGCGCAGTCGCCACGAAAATTTCCTATGAGATCGAGATAGGGCCGTGCCGATAGCTGCTTTAGATACGCATGTTTTCATCTTAATTTTAATATAGTTCTCTGGCAAATTTGATTAACAACACATCAGCAAACGAGAAACGTTGGCAAAAGCATCAAATCAAAACAATCTGCGAAAACTTAAAACCCACTTGACCACTTGACTCAAGCAACACTTAAAAAAGTTTGTTTTTTTCTTACAGAAACTCAGAATCACTGAATCGGTCAAAATAAATAAAAAAAAAAAGAAAATACGATTTTAAAAATGAATTCAGGAGTCGAAAAGTGTGTCGAATTTAAAGATAATTTACATATTCTTCAACTGTTGCTCCTCAGGGAGGGTCTGGTGAAGGTAGGGAGAGAGGGAGGGAGGATGGACTCTAGGTGTGTGTCGCGGAGCTGTCATTTGATATTGCATGCTCTTAACTCGGTTCGTGTTGCCTTTGCTCTTCAAGCGGTTGTCAGTTGATGGACAGACACAAAGGGGGTGGTTGGGTGGTGTTTCAGACGACGAAACGTGCCAGTAGAGTTTGTACAAATACAGTCGAACTTCCCTAACTCTAATCACCATTATCCAAGAAAAAAGTTCGAGTTAGGGAGACTTCGAGTTAGGGAATTTTTTTTTTTTAGTTTTTTAAATCAAGCTACAATTTCATTCATTCATAAATACATTTCAAATTGCAAACTTTTCTTGTTATTTTCAACAAAAATAAATTCCAGTTTGTTCAAGACCTGTCAATATTCTTAAAAATAGGTTTTTTCGTTCTTTTGCTGTATCCAGAAGAAGTTCCCTATTCAAATGACATAATTAATTTTCCATTTTTAAATATAATGAAATCTGTTTTCGATTAGATACCATATTTTTCAGCCACTTCAATTTTTTTGGTCCACTTTTGAATTTTTTAACAAATAATTTTAAAGATTTCTTAAAGAGATAAACATTTTAATACACGTGCTGGTGCTATGGTAAATAATCTTGCACAGATGCGCTGACAGAGAAGTACATTACAAGCTTCTTTCCTAAAGCAATTTCACAAGCTTAATTAATTTTTGATGCAATATTCTATCATATTGCATCACCATATGTTAATGTACATCAATATTACGTATCAAAACGAGCCAGTAACAAAAGCATAAAATGAAATCGAAAAAAAATTCAAACTTTATTCGGAATTTTCCCGAAAAATTCGACTTACAGAAGTACGGGCCAATATTTTTGTTCGAGTTAGGGAGAAATTCGAGTTAGGGAAGTTCGAGTTAGGGAAGTAGAATTGTATGAAATTTGCTCAGTAAACGCTATTGCCACTCGGTTTTGTTCGAGTTAGAGAAAATTCGAGTTAGGGAAGTTCGAGTTAGGAAAGTTCGACTGTATATGACCTTATATACCTATGTATAAATATAAAGGATAGTACGTGCTTATGTAATGCATTCCTAATTTTATTTTATGGTCTTTTTGACAATTGGCAATTTAACAAAATGCTTAGCTATTTCGGACACTACTTAATATATATTTGTATTCTTTATTTTTTTTTAAGATAGTTTAACCTGTTTAAAATTTTTAATTAATATTTATTTATTTATTAACATTGATAGCTAAGCTTAAAAACTAGAACTAACAAGGGGTAAAAAAGAGAATATAGAGCTAGCTGCAGAGGCTTTCGGCTACTTTTAATTAATATAATTCAACAATAATATTAATATTTTATATAATAAAATTTTTAATTTATAATAGTATTTTTTTAAAGTTAATTATTTCAATGGGATTTAATTAATTGGCTTCACTCGCTCCGCCTGAGGAAAGTCCCGCTGCAGGAAACTGTGAACTTGTTATGCTAACACCATATAATTATTGAACACCCCTCGCCAAATGCAACTCAAGGACGTTGCGTTGCATCTTCTGTACATACATAGGTATATATAGTATGGCTTATAAGTATGCGCACGTCGTTGTTTTTCCAAGTATTTGTTGTCTGGTTGGGGATTTTACGCTACTCTCGTGTCTTTTAATTAAGTTCTGCCACTGACTGCCACATTGAGTGGGGCATTTGAGTCTCATTGGGTCTCATTGGGGCGTGCCAGAGAGTTGTTAGCTGTGCTTAACGACTCGAGTGAATGATGATTTGGAATCAGCGCAAAAATAATGAGTTTTTCGCATACGAATTTTTAAAATAGTAATGAAATGGTGGAAGGGATATCATTGTTCATTGGAAAGGAAATGAGGATCTATATTTTATTGAAATTTTGCCAAATTTATTGTTATGACAATGAATCAACGATACGTGTTGTTAATCAACTTCTTGGAGCTTTTCTCTAGGTTCTCAAAGTTCCCTTTTCTTCTGGCCACAAATTGCCAGCGCTCAAAACCTGTTGTGGTTCTTGGTTATAGATTGAGTGACCAAGCGAAAGATAACTTCGGACTGGCTTGTCTTCAGTCCCTCCGGCTACGGGCTACTGTAATTCAATCACTTTTCACGCTGGCTCACAACACTCGGTCTCAAGTGTCCACAACTCGTTTGAACACCACATTCACTCTGGGCGACTGAAACTAAAGTTGCTCGTCCGCAATTTAAACACATTTGGACTTTGATTAGATACTAAATATAAGTACATTTAGAGCGGGGGAACTTGTAGTTGGATCTTCGAGGGCATTGGCCAAAGAGTTATTAAAGTTTTATTTAATTTTTGTCCGTCTTGTTTAAGGTCAAAGGCCTTTTTGGTCCAGTACACAAAAAAAGTTTTATTTTGGGAGCTCAAAAACTCTGATTTCAGTTGTGTGTCAATTTAGTTTTCATGCAAGTCGCGTAGCGGCCCCAAGAAACTTGCAAAAAAAAAAATAGACCAACCGTAAAAAGTGTTTTGTCTTTTGTATTTTTACCCAAAATTGTGCAAGTTTTTGCTCGATTTGTTCGACGGCAATTTGGGTTAGATATCGAAATGTTTTCGTCACGAAAGTTGTGTTTTTCAAATGTATTATATTTGTTTTTGCTAATACAGGGTCTTTCAATTGTATCAAAAATATCTTGCCGATAGTCTAAACTTTATTAACTATCATTAACTAAGAATATGTTGTTGTATTCGTGTTAATTTTTTTATAATATTATCTATCAACAAACTCAATACGCCCTTCAAACAGCTCTAACGAATTAACAAATATCATTAGCTCCAAATAAAATTACCCGAAAATCAAAATACAATAACAACAACGGAAGCCCGAACAATGCGTCTATTTGTATCCAGCTCGAGAAATCCAAGTCAGGGCCAAGGTTTCCATTTGGTATGCATACCACCACATCGCCGACCAACGACATTCTTTGATCAGTTTTTGAAAAGTCTACAAAATTTTAAAATGCTGAACAAATCCGGCAGAGCAACAGGGGGAAATATTCACAGCTAAGACACATGAATTTCCATAGCAGCAAGTGAGTAATAAAAGTGGGGAGATTGGGGGAAAAACCCACAACTGGCTGTTAACCTCCAGCTGTGGTTGCAGCGTAATGCATTCGCCTTCGGCTCTGCGGATCCAGCAGCAGCTTCTCAATGCCGTCAAGTGCCACAACAGCAGGCAACTGTTTAGCCCAGTAGCACCCAAAGGGTACACGGGTTGTTGGGTTTGTGACAGTGAACAACCGAAATTGGTGACACTACGTTTAAGATCAGAGAAGTTCAGATATGTCCTAGAATCCCTCCATCATCCTTCGCTTTTTTATTAGTTCTAAAATTATAATTTTGTTTTTACTTTTGTATTTTATTTGTATTGAATTTATGGTGATTGAAAAGTACGACTGCAAATATGCAGATACTGGGCATTTAACAGTCGAGTCGAGTTTTTACTTGTTTCAGTTGCAATTGCGCTCCAGTTTCACAACTGCCCCCAGCTTCCTTTCGAAGCCAGACCATTTCGATTTCAATTGTCCGTCGTGGGAATGTCGCCCAAAACTAAAAACAGAAAAACTAGACATGTCGTTGCCATCGGCAAATTTTCAAATTAAAGCGCTTCCGCATTTTGGTCGTCCGGCGGATCCAAAATGAAAAAAAGGGGGCACTTGTCGGCTCGCATAGACAAAAACGAGACGAGAGACGGATAAATAGGGGCATGCAGCTTATTTTCAAAGCCGGAAAACATTTGCTGATGAGCCGCTTCAGCTAGTTCCCTCTGTTGTGAGGAGGATTGCAAATACCAGGCAGAATTATTATAAATTATTATATTAAAATATTATGTTCTCTTGGTATTAAAAACTATAATAGTAAAATGCATATTAAAATAAAAAAAAGGAATCTTTTCTTTTGTCAACTTGAACTTTTTCGACTATTAACTATGCAACTATTTCTACTGAGGTCAGCACTTTGCATAGTTTAGAAGGTGAGGGCGACAATATGGCCTCCTAATTTATACTAGACTTATGTTTGCCATAATTTTGCGGGGGCCTAT
>JBAMBK010000531.1:0-14358 GCA_037043435.1 Drosophila suboccidentalis | reverse complement strand
ATTTCACGGCATAAAAATATCGGATCTTGTTCTTTGTTACGTGAACTTTATTCTTATTATTCACGGCTGAGCTGCATTTAATGAGGAGAGACTTTTATCATACCCTGCAACACTTTGCTCTCTTTACGTTGCCAACTGTCACGATGCGACAGATTGCAGTAAAACGTTTCGTTGAAATTAAAATATTTATAAAAAAAATTTTTATAATATTCCGGACTAATATACATATATATTTAAACTAGGGTGCTCCGCACCCTGCTCGCTTCGCTCGCCAACCCCCAGCTTGAAAAGAAGGTCCTTAATAGTCCGCTTTAACATATTTATATAATATAGCATTTTTTGTAAAAAAAACGGAAATATTTAACATCCGCTGTCCGAGGTTTTAATACTTCTTCCTTGCAATTGAACTTTGGCTAAAAGTCAGATTTAGTGATTTGGCGGGAAAAAGCAAAATTTGGCGGGAAAGAGCTAAATTTGAGAAAAAAGTCAAAATTTAGCAAGAAGATTTAATCTGTGAGTTTTGTAAGAATATCTCATACAACAACAGACTTTTTGATTCTAAAGGTTAATTTGAATCCGATTGTTTCTATGGAAGCTATATGATATAGTAACCCGACTTTGACCAAATTTGGCCAGAATGTTAGAGACCCCAAGCCTACAATCTGTGAGTTTGGTTGAGATATCTTAAGAAACAAGAGTTTTTCATACTAAAGGTTATTTTGCATCCGATTGTTCCAATGGCAGCTATATGATATAGTCATCCGACTTTGACCAAATTTGGTCAGAATGTAGAGGACAGTCCCAAACATATAATCTGTGAGTTTGGTTGAGATATCTTAAGAAACAAAAAAGTTTTTCATACAAAGCAATTATGTGACCTTTGACCCCGATTTAACCCATTTAGAGGTCGAATTACGCAAAACGCCCTCTTATTGCACGATGAAATTATCTCATCTATGTTGTGTGCAAATTTCAGCTTTTCTATCTTTTACCGTTTGGGCTGTACGTTGATGTGTTAGTCAGTCAGTCAGTCAGTCACGACAAAGAGTTTTATATATGTCGTAGATCTCAGTAATTGTTAGTGTTAATTTTGAATGTTAACTGTTAAGTGTTAACAATATCGACAGATATGTGACAGAGACGTCCGATTCTGTAATACCAGAGTTACTACTGAAAGCAAGGTGTGAGGTAAGGATTGCCTCTGCCGAGCATGGCCCGAGAGTGTTGTTCAATAGCCAGTGTTGAAAGTATCCACTGACAGGTCTGAAAGACAGTGTCAGATATGACAGGAGATATTGACGAGTAAGATGACAAGTGAAAAGTCATTCTCTTTCCGGTTGGACACTCCAAGAGTGTAGACGTGTGACGGTCGAATCGAACAATAACTGCTCGGGACTTGCTGTGCTTACAGTGTGTGCTTTAAAGTAAAATTTAGAATACCGTCATCTCCGACATCAGAAGTGGGATCGCCGCGTCCACAAGAGCATTTTGATACGGGCGCTTTTAGAATCGCAGGAACCAAAAATTCATCGAATTACTGAAATCCATATTGGCGCCGGTAGAAACAACAAGAATACGCGAAATTTCGGTGGCGCTGCCTACATCATAAAACTGCGGATATGCAGTGAAATGCTGCAGCAGTTGAAGGCGTACGCAACGTCCTGGACCAGACCTTGGCGCAGAAAGAAAAACAACTTAAGATGCAAACTCCAATTAAACGTCGTTATTGCGGCAAACTTGCTAGAAGTGGGCCAAAGGAAAATGCATGTTTTCAAACCTAAACACGAGCGTGTGTGAAATGCTAAAGGTGCGGCAATGTTGGCCACATTGCGCCTATTTTACGAGAAGCGAGTAACACAATACATCAAAGTGGTGAGCTGTATCAATTATTTTTTTGATTCTAGTGTCGAAAGCTGGTAAAAGATATTACAATATAGTAGTGAAAAGAGGATAAGGATAAAATGTTGTAAAATATAATTTTAAATTCAAATATCTCAATTTAATTAAGAGTTTGTATTATATGTTGTGACGGATAATCAATTTAGAAATGACATAATGATTAGTTTTCTGAGCAAATAAAGCTTTTGAACTATAGAACTGCACACAGATTCAAGTGCGGATAAATATGGTGCAACGCTGGTGCAGATAGAGTTGACGGGAAGTGCAGGGTGGTAGAATATAACAGCAAATGTACCACTGCAGCAGAATCCAAATATCATTCTTATGAGTTGGAAACTCTGGCTGCGTACAATGCTGGGAAACATTTCCACCATCACCTGCATGACCGAAAATTTGTAGTGTACACAGATTACAATTCATTAAAGATGAATCGAAGAAAAATAGAGTTAACTGCAAGGGTGCATCGTTGATGGGTTTACAGAATCTCTCTACTTTACCATGCTTTAAACTTAGATACAGAAAAATGCATTAGGGCAGGTAAATCAAACATATTACTCTTTAAAGTATCTAGTCGAATTATCGCAAATCAGCGCAGAAGCTTTGACAGTAGTGCATTTCGTGACTTACGTTTGAAAAATTGTTCTTGATAAAGTAAATCCTATAAATGAAAAATGGCCAATAAATAAAAATAAGGCAAAAGTTGCAAAGCATAGGGTTGGCAATCATGTCTTGCTGAAATGTGAGGAACGGCATCAGACAAAGTTGGCTCCAGAGTTCAAAGAACCATTCGTGGTAATTGAATTATTGGAAGGTGACATCTTAAAGTCAATAACGAATAAAAGAACATGCAAGTATGCGCATGAGAGTTTGAAGAGGATGATTACGGTGAAAAAGACGTAGATCATCAGTCGATCTCTGGCACCAAGGGTGCAGGGAACATCATGCATGGGGGCTAGATCCAAACAGCAATAGTCATGCCAGCTAAGGGTGATATTGTCTGTCGCGGATGGTTGATCTGGTGATGGATCAAGGCACTGCAGGTGCATAGCGTCGCAAAGAGGCGGCAAGAGCCCGACAACCATGTAGTGATAAAACTGATAGCCAAATGGGCGAGTTAACGCAGAAGAGTACGAGCTACTAAAATGAAAAAGAGAAAGTGATATCCTGCTTAACTGACATTTGAAGACACTGATGAAATGAGTGTACGAAAATGAAATTTAATGATTTATATTGAAAAAGTTGATTCGTTTGCTTGAAGCAAGATATGATGCCAATCAAATGCTAGACAAACTACACACACGAGGACGTGTGATAGTCAGGAAGGCCGTGTCGTAGATCTCAGTAATTGTTAGTGTTAATTTTGAATGTTAACTGTTAAGTGTTAACAATATCGACAGATATGTGACAGAGACGTCCGATTCTGTAATACCAGAGTTACTACTGAAAGCAAGGTGTGAGGTAAGGATTGCCTCTGCCGAGCATGGCCCGAGAGTGTTGTTCAATAGCCAGTGTTGAAAGTATCCACTGACAGGTCTGAAAGACAGTGTCAGATATGACAGGAGATATTGACGAGTAAGATGACAAGTGAAAAGTCATTCTCTTTCCGGTTGGACACTCCAAGAGTGTAGACGTGTGACGGTCGAATCGAACAATAACTGCTCGGGACTTGCTGTGCTTACAGTGTGTGCTTTAAAGTAAAATTTAGAATACCGTCTTCTCCGACATATACATGTATAGATAAGTAACGGGTATCCTATAGTCGGGATCTCGACTATAGTTTTTCCCACTTGTTTAATATGTATACAGGCCTTTTCGGGTTTTTACTTTCGGCAAGACTTTACGGATTGAATTCAATTGTCTTTAAGCTAGTGAACTTTAATTCGTAAGGGATAAATCGATGCAGTGGTATGCTTATGCTTATTTATGAAATGTTCAAAAGTTTTGAAAATAATCTTGCATCATCAGAAAAACAAACAAAAATTTTTATTGATTTTTTAATTTTTTTTTAATTTATCATACCTCAAAATCGATTAGATCAAAACCTAAAATATTTGTCGGATTTGCTCGACCTGTTCTAATTTCCCTGAAAGTGAATCGGGTATTTATTAGGGCTGCCCTTGTATGTGAAAAATTAGTGAATATTTTAAAGCATATTTTAATCAACAATTTAAGTGCTTATAAGTATTCCGTAAAATAAGGAATCCAAACCCTTATACATATTTTCAATAATAAAACTATTTGTAACTTAGTGCAAGCAACACAAATTTATTTTGTAAAAGGCAGTTCCCACGAGCCGTTTTTCACTGACACTTTTCACCGTCGGTAAATTTTCCCATGCACACTATCTCGCATCGGCTGTCAAACAAAAATACCATCGGTTTTTGTTCTCACAGAACCTGTTCACACTCTGAAAAGTTTCATACAAAAGTGCCTCAATCTAGTAGGCATTTGACCGACACAAAAAACCGGTGGAAGTAGGACGTGTTCTAATTTTTTTTCGTTGTTTTCGACAATTTTAGACCATGATCCAGATTTAACTGAAATCGAAAAGCTTCAGCATTTGCTGCAGAAAGTGGATAGTGCGACGCGAGCTAAGTGGGAGGAACCATCATCTGTAGACGAGATCCCATCGTGCGGACAATATACGATGTTTCTGGAAAACCGATGTCTCAAATTGGAGAATGTGGAACGTTCCGCTGCAGCATACGCAGGCGGCTCTCAGGTGGGAAAGAACAACAAAACTAACCCCAGTAGAAGTTCGCTGATTGCCACTAATACATTGTCGAGTGCTTGCGTCTGTTGCAACGCAACAAATCATCAGATCTACACCTGTCCGCAATTCGCCAACTTATCGCCTCAGCTTCGATTTAAAGAAGCTAAGAGATTGGGCTTATGCTTGAATGTCTCAAGAAGGGACATCAGCTGAGAAATTGCAACTCGCGCGCCTGCCGATCATGTGGCAGCAAGCATCATAGCCTTATGCATCGAAGCCTTTACTTCTCTGTTGGCTCAGAACTCGTGCTCTGATTTTGTCTTTCTTGCCACTGCAGTAGTTAATGTGCGATATCGTTCTGGTCAATGGATTCCATGTGGTGCTCTGCTTGACTCATAATTACTTCGTTTCTCGCTCAACAATTACAACTTCCTCGAAACAAATCGACTGCTGTGGTTTCCGGCCTTGGAGATAGCCGATTCGGTAACAGTCCAGTAGCCGGTGCCAGCGGCAAACAAAAAAAAAAAAAATAATAACAAAAAGAGGGCTAATAGACCTTTACCGCCGATTCCGTTAATGTCAGTCTGATGTCTCGCACTTCTGAATTCTCCTCCTGCCATAACTGAAAATCAACCCAATTTAACTGTTAGCTCAGAAGGCTGGAGGAATATACCCAGAAATATTCGTTTAGCAAATCCAGAATTCTACCGGTCTGGCAAAATAGATTTGTTGATTGGAGCTGGCTTATTTTTTGACCTGCTTTGCGTTGGCCAAATTAAGTTGGCTGGAGGTTTGCCACTTCTGCAAAAGACTCGCTTAGGATGGATTGTCACGGGGGGAGTAAAAGCAGCCCACAATGCGGTGGCATTAGGAGTCCAGTCCAATGAGAGCAAACATTTTGAAGCTGAGATTAGAATTGATGAAATTGTGCGTCGGTTTTGGGAAATCGAGAGCGTTGAAGATTCCGTTTCTAAGCTAACAAAGGAGGAGCTTGAATGTGAAGCGCATTTCGTCGACAACTATTCGCGTTTACCGACAGGCGAATATTCGGTTCGTCTGCCAATGAAGGCAAGTCTTGAAATGCTTGGAGATTCATACCAGCAAGCACATCGTCGTTTTCTAAATCTGAAAAATAAATTAGAGCGTCGTCCACAATTAAAATCACAATACTCAGCATTTACTCATGGACCTGCATTTTTAGGAATGAACAAAATCGAGTGGCCAGAATCCTGCCTTTCTGCAAAGTCATTGCCAGAACTGAGGAAAATGGTTCTCATAGGAACCCTTGAGAGAGAAGATTTATCGCTCAAGTCAAAATTCATTATCTCCTGGGAGAAGCACCGGCATGTCTTTGCATACATCTATAAATTTTGTCATGGAATCCGAGAAGCAGGCCTTACCACCAAGTGCTTGCATTCTGGAACACAGCTTCTCAAAAAAATTATTTTTAAATCAAATTTTTTACACATTCGCACATTGCGCTAAGTTCTTCATACCTAAGGGTGCATTTACACTAGTTGACGAGCTGGTCAATTTCATCTTAGTAGGCTGACAATTTTGACTTAGTCTTAGTCAACTTAGTCAACTTTAGTGTAAACGGTGGTCAACTCTAAGCAAAAGTGTGTTGACATGGTAAGAAGCACAGCCTTCTAAGATGAAATTGACAAGCACCATGAAAATGCACCCTAATAAATATTACTTTTTTGCGCAGTGCCGAGTGACAAATATTTTTTTAAAAGTAAAAATTTGGCTTAGTGAAAACATATTCAAAGGTAAAGCCTACTTTGGTTATAACTTCTGTAATCTTTAAAGTGCGGGTTAATTTCAGTGTTGGAAAATATCTTTTTGAATAGTTGTCAATTTTTGCGCAGTGTTTGCTTACAAAAATAATCAGTTCTTTTTTGCATTAAATTTTAAACTGTTTTGTCCAAACTTGCATTTACAAAACAAGAAATTTAATTCTTCACTTTACGCAATACTTAAAAACTCTTAATTTGTTGTCAATTTTTGCACAGTATTTGCTTACAAAAATATATTGTTGTGTTTGCATTGAATTACAAATTGTTTTGCCCAAACTTGCATTTAAAAACCAAAAAAATGGATTCTTTACTTTACGCAATACTTAAAAACTCTTAAATTGTTGTTTTAAATATGTACCAATATATTAATAAATTTCTTAACTTACAAGGGCAGCCCTAATAAATATGTAATTCACTTTCACAAAGACTTGCAGAAATGATCAAAATCATCGATCTCTGCTATACGAATTCAAATTCTCAAGTGAATTTAATCCGCAAAATCTTGCCGAAAGTGAAATTTGGAATTTAGACCGTCAATCAAAACAAAGACTCAGTTTCTAAATTTGTAGCTTAAATATGCAATTAATATTTAATCTAAGAATTTGGAGTGCTAGACTTTTTCTTTACGCCAGCTAATCAAATCGTACATAAAGGAAGTAATGGCATATGGACATTTCCAGAAAAAGGTTCACCTTGCCAAAGACGTAAAATTGATTAAAAACTCACATCTTGTGAAATTTTTTTCCAAAAATGTATTCAAGTTACTTATTTGATCAATATACGCTAGAAGAAATTCAATAGGATGAAAATATAGATTCTACATTGGAATAAATTCACTTTTTCCATATTTTTGCCTATTTTCTTAAAAATTGATTTTCAAAATGGACACGTTTGTATTTTAACGATTACACTAAGTCAGGGAATAAGATTGTAACATAAACCATTTTAATATATAGAAATATATTGAAAGTTTAATTTAAAACAAGTTCTAAGAGCTATATATCGGAATATAGAATACAATTTGATGAACAAACTCTGGGAAAAACTAGGTGGAAATCTTGTCACGTTCGCGATGTCACGTTACAAATTACTAATATAACTTGTAAAATATATAAAACGGTAGTTACATATCAAAATTATTTCTAAAATGGAAAACTACATTATTTTATTATGGTTGAAGATTATTTTCTTCCAAATTACTCGTCACATTTCGCAGACTTTCGCATTTGTCAAGATGAAGTCAAAAATGACTTCCATTTTTCGTCGAGTTCGCGATGCATTGTTTTCTATTTTTTTTTTCATTTAAAGTCGTACAAATGTCGCGTTCGCGATCCTGGAAATACCAATATACAAACTTTGGGAAATACTTACATTTTCTAACATTTTGTTAAACATAACTTGAAGACCTTCAACTTTATCGCAGTCATCTTGAGGCACAAATATGTGGAACATCGAGAATAAAGCATATGTGTCCATAATAAGTTGTAGGCTTAAGTCCATTCTGAAAAATTAAAAACAATATGCGAATGAATTCAAAGTCAGAGCAAAATAATCAAAGAAAGGGTTTAACTCGAAATGTTTCGCCAGAACTAATCGATCAGTAATAATGTATCAAAATTTTAAGGCTAAATCGAAGTTGTCATTTCATTAAAATAATAATAATATTATATGTTTCATTATTCAAAAATGAAGCCAATATTGTAGCGCATTTAATATTTTATATAAAAAACTTTTCCTAACCATATTCCTTAAAAAATACGCAGTTTCCAACGTCTCCTTTGCTTTTTTTTTAAGAAAACCAAATTATTATTAATAAAGTGGTTTCCTTATCAATTTTGTACTATTTATTTTCAAATCATGTGTTCTGTTGATTACGATTTGTAATATCCCAATGATATACGGTTTCTTGTTGGTTTGTTATTACACTTTTATTTACCACGCTGTGATGTGATCGGGTATGTAGCTGTTCACCAACTGCCATGAAACCGGTCAGTACATATCCAGCTCGATATGACAGTCGGTTTCACGAGTTCCTATGATGTGTTATTACATTTGTGTTTTGTGTAATGTGCCGGCTATCACATCCCTCCCTTGTTTTGGGAATTTGTTCTAAGTCATGAAGTCATGACTTCCAATGATAGCCGATATTAGCGAATCTTGTTTGGAGTTTTCTTCCGCAGAGGTTGCTATCGCTAACATCGGAGCTGAGGAGATATCTTGAGTTGCGGGCCTAGACTTCTCCGGTATTTTCATTCTCTTATACTTCGTATTCGATTGGGTCCAACGTTGCACTCAGTTTGTTGGTAAGGCTAACGTTCTTTAATAGTAGTTTGTCCGTATCCTACTAAACCACTTTTTCTATTTTCTTGGCTCCGCTGTTTGTATCGGCTAACATCTTTCCTCTATGTTTTTCACGAGAGTCTTCATCTTTCTTCAGTCTCAAAATAGGCATTGCTTATGTCTTGAATTCCGGTGATCTTGTTTTTAAGGAATGTTTGTCATCTTAAAAAGGTGCCAGTTGCACCATCTTCTACATTTTCAGACTCTGGACCACCTTCCACAGATGCTGTATTTGACGAGATACCATGGCCAAGCAGTCCACTAAGACTGGCACTGGAAGAAGACCGCGAAGAAGTTGACTCTTGCCTCTCTCTAGCAGTGAAGGACCCTCAGAGTAAGAACAGCCAATCAGCTCTAAACAAAAGAGGGATGTGGAAACCCGACGACTCAAGTAGGCCTTGAACTGACAAAACAATTAGGGTATTCACTTGACTATGGCAGCCTGGCACATGGCACAAGTCCCAAACGTCACAACAACAACTTGTACTACAAAATGTCGTGCCATGTTGTTCATCAATTAATTATCAATAAAAAAATATTGATTTATTTTATTTTTATATTCATGTTCAAAGCTCTGCTGCTCTTTGTTTTCAATTGTTTACTTAATTCGATTCTGTTAGTTTACATTTGAGTTCTACAAGTTTACATTTGAGGTTCTTTGATAGGCTTTGAAAAGTAGTGTGTCTTTGATAAGCTTTGAAAAGTGATGTGTCTTAGATAAGCTTTTGGAAAGTGAAGCTTTCTTATATTAAGAACTTTAGATTTTTTAGAATAATATTCTTATCTTTAGTAATTTGGTCTTAAAATGGTCTTATATTAAGAACAAAATATTTAAATTTGAGAATTTTATTCTTATATTAAGAACTTACGATTTTCAAGATTAATATTCTTAGTTTTAGCAATTTGGTCTTAAAATATTCTTATTTCAAGAACAAAAAATTTAAGATGAATGTTCTTGATGTACAAGATGTGCACATAAGATATCATTTAAAAACGCATACAACTCAATAAACGACGTCAGTTTATAATTACAACTCGAGAGTGTTTTATTTAAGGATTGGCCTGCGTGCGACAACATTGAGAATTGCAGCCAGCAACTAACATTGCAACTAACATTTAGGGTGTTCACTTGACCCTTGCAGCGTTTCAGATTGCAAGTGTGCAACTTGTCACAACAACAACTTGCACAGAAAAATTTCTTGCAACAATGCTAGACCCTCCCCTATGTATACGAAAAGTCTTTCATGTTTGCACAAAATAAAGATGTGGAAAGCTCGATAAAAAAGTCGATTTTGTGTATCGATGCTCAGTATATTTGAGTATATTTGGTGTTTTTTAGTGTTAAAGAAATAAATGACAGCTATTTAATGGCCGCCGAAATCAAAAGTAAGTAGAACTGTTTTTGTTTTATAAAATAGTCCCATTTTAAAATTTTATATTATACATAGTGGAAGGAACCATAAAGCCTAAACGCCAGACTCCCAAACGCCAAAGGGAACCAAAAAAGTGGACGGAGAAGGAGGTCAACGAAATTTTAAGCTACATGCAAGTGCATAGAAACTTGGAGGTTAGAAATAGAACCTTTTTGTCAACAATAATTATATTATTGTTAATAATCTACAGAAACCTACTGCCCAAATTTATTACAATAAATTGATTGCTGCAACAAATATTGACGCGACCTGGAACTTGGTGCGATTCAAGGTTCGTCATCTGAAGACCGGCTGGCAAAAGGCCGAAGAATTCAGCAAGTCTACAGGAGCAGGAGTGGAAGAAGGCGACGTTGAGACAACCATACGAGGTAAAGCAAAATAAAACGATTATCGTGTAATGTGAGTTAATTGGTGCATTTCATATTTACAGCGAAATTGTTAAAGATGTGTCCACATTTCGATCAACTTGACGACTTATATTCCAGCAGCAAGGAAATTGATGTGGTTGTGGTTGAATCCAGCAATTGCCAGGAATTAAATACTCCATTGGAATTCAACATGACGCCTATTGAAGAGGAGTCCCTAATGGACACAATGTTCGCTACCCAGATGGAGAATTCCATGGATGCCAACGATTTGGATGCATCGTTTGTTGAAAAAACCAAACGAAAGGTGCAAAACAATTCGTTGGCGCAGGTAGCAGCAATTGAGGCAGGAAGAAAAGAATACAGGGACAAGCGACTGGTTCTGGAGACGGATTCTCTGAAGCTCGATCACGAGAAGTTTAAATGGACGAAGGAAATGGAGCAACGCAAGCTAGATTTGGATGAAAAAAAGCTGTGCTTTGAAGAAAGAAAGCTCAATTTGGAGGAGCTTCGCATCCAAAACGATTTCAAGCTGAAGGAACGGGAGCTGGAGATGAAAATGGAGATGCACAAACTTGAGCTTGAATACAAGTACAAAAAATAAAGAAATTTAAATATAAAATACAAAAAAAATTTAAATTAATAACGGTTTTTTATTTAAACATTAGATCATACAAAAATTTCCTTTTGCTTTCAGAAGCCACACAGTGAGCACCACTAGTCTCAGTCTCAGTAAGTCCAGCAGAGTTTTCTTCCGTTTCTTCGTCAACATTTTCTGCGTCAGTATCTTTCAGTAAAATGTTGTGAAGAATGCAGCAAACAAGAATCCAGTTGCAAAGGAAGTACTGGCTTTTCTTATTCTTCAATCGGATGCGTATTTCCTTAAGGCTGCAAAATTTTCCTTTTAGAACTCCAAAGCAGTTCTCGACCCTTACTCGATATTGGCTGTGCCTTTTATTAAATCGCAGCTGCCTGTCGACGTCCATTATTCGAGAATTACTGCGGAACGGGGTAACTACATATGTGGACTGCGGATAGGCAGAGTCCCCTGCAATCCACTCTTCTCCAGAAAAGTAACGCTCTGTGTGCTTTCCGATTGAACAGTTTTTAAACACCTTCGAGTCGTGGTAGCTACCCGGACTTCCAACAACGGCATCTCGTATGCGCAATTTGTGATCACAAATTACTTGCAGCTTTACCGAGTAGATTCGCTGGCGAGAAAAGTATGTTTCATGAGCAGCATTTGGTTAAATCGCCTGTTGTCAAATGAGCTAAGGATATTAGTGCGCCAATCAATTGATTTCGGCACGTTAAGGCTAACTCCCCGACGGCAAGAATATATTCCCACGACATCGTCAACAAAGTCTTCCATAACCTCGTCAAGCTCCGAATCCACTTCTTCTGGGCGAGATACATCTACAAATAGTTAAAACATGTAATTCTGCAACTAATTAAAGCAACAAGCTCTGCATACCTTCGATTTCCTCAATATCACGAACAAGTTGATTCGTTCTATCATCGCAGAACATATCTTTGAAACTTTTAAATGGCATCTTTAAAATGTAAGCACAATCACCACAATTATAAAAATCAAAGTCAACTAGATGTAAACAAAAAAATAGCTTACTGTCAAAAAATGTGCAACCCGTTGCAACGTAAAACGGTGTTCACGCAGTGTGTATTGCAAACTTGCAATCTGCAATGCTGCAAGGGTCAAGTGAACACCCTAATTAACTCAATACCGTCGCATGCAATCTGTGCGCAAATACCATTGAGATTCACAGCCAGCAACTAACATTGCGGCACCGACTCAATACCTTTGCAAACATATGGTCCTTCGAGCAATCTAGCTCTGTGACTGCCAACTGTAGCAGATACTTTAATCGGTATCGCGCAGGTCAAGTCCATAGATAGCACCTGTCGTGCATCGTGGCAAAGTTAGGGATAATAATAAAAAATAAATTAAATAATATCCTGCCACTACGATCGACTGCAGCGTGGGACTGGACGAACGGCGGTGGAGCAACAAAACAACAAGCGGCGCTGGAAATAGAGCGGCGAGGGAATCAGCATCGAAGCGTAAAACGAGCAGCGCGGTGTCGAAGCTGAGGAAAATTTGTAACGGAAAGGATCAGCGACTGGACGACGCAGGAAAAGAGCTGCGCGGTATCAGAGCTGATCAACAAAGTAAGCGACGCACAGTGGGGCCATTGCTGATTTTACTTTGCAAAAATCGTAACTTTTGAACCAAATGAGATAATCGAATAATTTAAAAGGCATATAAAAGATAACTCTTCAAGCTATGAAATTAATGTTTAAAAAAAGTGCCACGCCCCCAAGATACTAACTTAGGGGCTATCAAAGTTAAAATTTGTGAAATTTGTGAAAAAAATAAATTTTATGGCACCTAAAAATAAATATTTTTTCAAATTTTTGATTTTTTTTGTTTTATTTTTATGGATTTTATTGTTAAAAATTACTTTCAAAAAATTTAAAAACAATTTTTTTTTTCGAAAAATTTTTTTTTGTTTTTCGGTGTGAAATTTCAGAATTTCATATGTTGACCTAATTCCTATGACATCTATATGATATTGTTGTCCGATTTCAACCAATTTGACATATTATGAATCTGGGGTAGTCTTTTATATCCAGACCAAATTTGGTTCAAATCGAACAAATATATCATATAGCTGCCATAGGAACAATCGGTCGAACTATGGATTAATGCCGTGTGTTTTTATTGTGAGGTTGCATCACTTTTTTTGATCTCAGCTTTCGCGGTGCAAGTTGGTGCAGATAAAACTATATACGTTATTTAGAGAAATGATATCTGAAGGGTTTAAAGGCTATTTGATCCCCAAGGATTTTCAATTTTTTTAGCTATCGGGTACCAAAGTCAAAAAAAAATTCCATATCAGGTGTTTTTTAGGGCAGCAGGAAGGATTAAATAGCATAATTAATTTTGTTGGGGTAAGAGTTTGAAAAAAGTAATAAAAGCATTCGATAGAGAATTTTTTAAAGATTAAGAATCCAAAAAGATTTTACAATCAAGTAAAAATTGTGGGTGGTACAACCTTTTAAGGTTAACCCATTTAAACAAAATCCTTTGAAAAAAACACTAGATTCGGATATTTTTTTAACTTTGGTACCCGATAGCTCTCAAGCATGAGGAATTTAAAAGGTACACTAACATTAGAACGCTTCAGTAATTATTTCTCTAAATAACGTATATAGTTTTGTCTGCACCAACTTGCACCGCTAAACCTGAGATCAAAAAAACTAATGCAACCTCACAATAAAAACACGCGGCATAATTCCATAGTTCGACCGATTGTTCCTATGGCAGCTATATGATATAGTTGTCCGATTTGAACTAAATTTGGTCATGATATAAAAGACTACCCCAGATTCATAATATGTCAAATTGGTTGAAATCGGACAACAATATCATATAGATGTCATAGGAATTAGGTCGACATATGAAATTCTGAAATTTCACAACGAAAAACAAAAAAAAATTTTTCGAAAAAAAAAATTGTTTTTAAATTTTTTGAAAGTAATTTTTAACAATAAAATCCTTAAAAATAAAACAAAAAAAATCAAAAATTTTAAAAAATATTTATTTTTAGGTGCCATAAAATTTATTTTTTTTCACAAATTTCACAAATTTCAACTTTGATAGCCCCTAAGTAAGTATCTTGGGGGCGTGGCACTTTCCTTAAACATTTATTTCATAGCTTGAAAAGTTATCTATTATATGCCATTTAAAATTTTCGATTATCTCATTTGGTTCATAAGTTACGATTTTT
>JBAMBK010000524.1:0-11141 GCA_037043435.1 Drosophila suboccidentalis | reverse complement strand
AAATTGTTACTTACGCAAACGTAAAAATCCATATTTAATTAACCATTTTAAGACAAACAGAAAAATGCAACCAGAAAACTATTATTACGGGCTATTACTGTTATTTAAGCCCTGGCGTAAAATTGAAGATCTTAAATGTGGCTTAGAAAACTATGTTGATGCGTTTGCAAAATGTAAAGATGAGTTGGTTGATGCAATGCGATATCATGAAAAATTGGATGAATTGGTAAAAATAAGAGAAGAATTTGAAAACGAGTTAGCAAGAGTATCTAATGCAATGGAAAACCAGAGCATAAGTCATGAAGATGACGAGTGTGAGAATATTGCCGGATTTGAGGTATTATTAGAAAATGAACTAAATGACATGGACAATCTAGCTTTAAATGAAAACAGTCTTTCTATTTCGGATCAGATCGCTCAGCTTAATTCAGATCAACGAAGAATATTTGATGAAGTTATAGATACCTTAACTAATTATTGCAGT
Source organism: Drosophila suboccidentalis (assembly GCA_037043435.1). Taxonomy (NCBI): domain Eukaryota; kingdom Metazoa; phylum Arthropoda; class Insecta; order Diptera; family Drosophilidae; genus Drosophila; species Drosophila suboccidentalis. The sequence continues at coordinate 10,657 of JBAMBK010000524.1, read as the reverse complement.
GCATGGAAAACAGAATTAGAAAAGAAAACATTGAAAAATCCTCGGCTTTGTCCAAAAAATGTTTTACGTAAATTTGTTTCTGGAGTTGGAGGAACAGGAAAGTCGTATTTAATAAATATGTTAAGAAAATATATATCAAAAAATCTTGGAGAACAAGTCGTGGTTGCCGGACCAACTGGAATTGCAGCTCGAAATGTAAATGGCTAAATGAATAGCTAATTCATAGACTATTAAATTTGCCAGTGGAGCATGGAGGTATAGCCAAGTATACACAATTAAATAGTTATAAATTAAAGATTATGCGAGAAAACCTGAAAAATGTTTTAGGGTGTTCACTTGACCCTTGCAGCGTTGCAGATTGCAAGTTTGCAATACACACTGCGTGGAACACCGCTTAACGTTGCAACGGGTTGCACATATTCACAGTAGGCTGTTTTTTGTTAACAGTTTGTTTAATTGTGCTTGGATTGGCTGGATTTATAAAGATAAAAATACCATTTCAAAGCTTTAGAAATATGCTCTGTGATGAAAGAGCAAAGAAACTCATTCGTGAAATAAAGAAAATAGAAGGTGTCTAGAGCTTGTTTTTTAAATAAGTAGTTGCACAAAAATGTTCATGCTCTTAACATTCGTGGATGTATAGTATATTGACTAGACAAAGCTAAATCGAAGATTGGTGAGATTATGGATGACTTTGTTGACGATGTCGTTCTATCAAACAAATTCAGTTTGACTTTTGATTTCAACGGCCATTAATCAGCTGTCATTAATTTCTTTAGCACTAAAATACACCAAATATACTCAAATATACTGAGCATCGATATACGATTTCGACTTTTTTATCGAGCTTTTCACATCTTTATTTTGTGCAAACATGAAAGACTTTTCGTATACATAGGGGAGGGTCTAGCATTGTTGCAAGAAATTTTTCTGTGCAAGTTGTTGTTGTGACAAGTTGCACACTTGCAATCTGAAACGCTGCAAGGGTCAAGTGAACACCCTAATTGTCTTATTATAATTGATGAGATATCAATGGTCTCCAATGTATCATTACAATATATTCATTTACGTCTTTCTGAAATATTTGATACCTTAGAGCATTCAGATGGCTGGTTTGGAAGAATAAATATTTTGTTGTTTGGAGATTTATTGCAATTAGATCCGGTAAATGAGCCATCTCCTTTTGTTAATATTTCAAAGAATCGACTTGAGAAACATTTCTGTGGCCTGCATTGTGTAAATTTATGGACAAAGCTGTTTTCATACGATGAACTAACACAAAATATCCGACAACAATCTGATCAAGAGTTTGCAAAGACCTTATCACATATTAGATTAGGTATCTTAGACGAAAAAGATTATCAACTTTTATATACCAGACAAATTAAACTTAATAATAATACTATTGAAAGTTGTCTTTCCGATTTAATTGAATACATCAATAAACTTCCTACAAATACAATATGCCTATTTCCCGATTATGAAGCTAAATATGGGAATGTTGGACCTAATACCCTCTGAAAAAATTTTTCTTAAAGCTGAGGATGTAATTGAAGCTAAAACAGCTCTTTAAAAAGCCAAAGCAGCAAAATCTTTAGAAACTCTAAGAAAAAAAGGCAAATGCTCGACAACAGCTAATTTAGCAGATACAATTGAAATAAAAAGAGGTGCAAAAATTATGTTACTTAGAAATCTTGATGTTCCATCAGGTTTGGTAAACGGAGCTATAGGAATAATCAAAAAACTCCACGAAACGATAAGTACTTTTAACGGCCGCTCGGAAAAAACTGTTGTTAAATTAACAGTTCAATTTGAAGAAAAAGAACATGAAATAGAACGCATTGAATCAAAATTTCAATTAAATCAAGGTGTTTTTATAGTGCGTAAACAATTTCCAATAAGCTTGGCGTATGCAATCACGATTCACAAAAGCCAAGGCTTAACATTGACATCTGGAGTTATTGAAATTGGTGACAGTGTTTTTGCAAATGGTCAGACATATGTCGCATTATCCCGACTGAAAACTCTCTCAGGCTTACATATACTAAATCTTAATCCAAAAAGTATAAAAACAAACGACGGTGCTATAATAGAGTATAACCGCTTAAGGACTGTTTATAGAAAAGATTTGCAACACCTTGTGGTAAATAGCAAAAAAAATATAAATGTTATTGATAAAAATATATATTTGAGTAAGCAAACTACAGCTTTCATAGAACCAACAATATTAATATACAAATTTAACAGTTGCAAATAATAATGACATTCATAATATTAGAGGTATGGAAAACCCAAATAATGCGTGCTATGCAAATTCAGCTTTTCAGTGCCTAATTAACGCAAAATGTATTAAGGAATTAATTTTAAATGACACAAACAGCAACATTTTAAAAGCACCATTTTTAAATTACACAAACCCACTACTGATGGGAACAAACATAAATATTTGACAACATTGAACAGCAAGATAGCGGAGACTTTTTACGACGGTTACTTGATTGCAATTCTTTGGAAAATATTAAACAATTGACTGAACATAAGCTTGTTGAAATTGTAAAATGCTCAAATTGTGATAACAGACCTAATCGACAGATGTCAGATAATTTGATTGCTCAGTTATATATACCCGAGGAAAGAAAGTGTAAAATAAATGAATTAATAAGCTTTAATTTTGGTATCTGGAAAAATATTGAAAATAGCATATGTAACAATTACGGAGCTGGTCTTCAAAGTCAGTCTCTTATTGAAAATACAGGCCGTGTACTTATATTCTCACTATGCCTTGTTGATCAGTGGAATATGAAAATAACAAATTTGAATTTAACAAACATTCCCCAAACTGAGTTAAGATTTGAAAATAAAAGATACACTTTGTCAAGTGCTATATTTCACCATGGTCCAGGATTTAATGAAGGACATTATACAGCAGTTTTACGTAAGGATGGAAAATTTTATAAAGCCAATGATACAACGATTTCGAAGTGCTCATGGCCTCGCAATAGCAAAGATCTATATTTGTTATTTTATGTTGAAAAGTAGTTTATATATTTAAAAAGCAAAGTGACCGTCAAATTTGTTTGATAGAAAATAATATTAAAAATTTTTAAAGATTAGGTGAATTAGTAAATTACATGGTTGGCAAAAATCCTCATACTGAACCCTCCTCGAGGGTGCCGACTGGAAATGGCGCCACAGTGTTCCTGACAAAAGTCAGGCGGCTGTCAGCAAAGATCAGGGGTCGAAACTATCTGCTCTGGTTTTATAATTGCCAAGTTATATAGGTAAGACCATTGGTCATGGTACTGAGGTATTTTTTTTATAAACACTAAATACCTTTTGACAAAGTAGTTTTGTCAAAAGCAGAGGCGATTGCAAAAATTTCTGATATCCCCCAAAAAAACCTCTTTACGCGGTAAAAGTCTAGTGACGAAAACATTTCCATGCCACAAAGTTTCTGATATCCAATTTTGTGACGAAATATATTAAATGTTTTATATATGTTAATTTATTATATACTAGGGGGCTCCGCCCCTGCTCGCTTCGCTCGCGAACTCCCACTCGTTTATTATATATGCCAAAAAAAAATTAATATTCATACAAAGTAATAAAAAATATTGGCATTCGGCACTGCGCAAAAAGTTATTTTTAGGTGCAAAGAAGCTGAACCTTTTTGCGCAAAGTGCGGAGTGCCAATTTTTATTTTTACTTTGTATGAATATTAATTTTTTTTTGGCATATATAATAAACGAGCGGGGGTTCGCGAGCGAAGCGAGCAGGGGGCGGAGCCCCCTTTTATATAATAAATTAACATATATAAAAAATTTAATATATTTCATCACAAAATTGGATATCAGAAACTTTGTGCCATGGAAATGTTTTCGTCACTAGACTTTTACCGCGTAAAGAGGTTTTTTTGGGGGATAGATGATACAGTAAAATTGTCAAAACTTTTCCCTCAATCACATATGCGGAAATTGTTAGATGTAGATATCGATCATATTCAGAATATTTTATCTAGTTTAACGGTACACCATAGAATGGCCAGAAGTTTAGACTTTCTAGGAACAGCATTAAAAATCGTTCCGGGCACGCCTGATGCGTCAGACTTAGAAAAGATCAAGCTTACCGAAGCCGAGCTCATAGAATCAAACAACAGACAAGTAATAGTAATCACTGAAGCACAGAAACAAATTAACCAACTAACTGATACAGTAAATAAATTAATTAAAGAAAAAATAGGCGAGTTCGTAGACTCTCCTCATTTGTATGAAACTTTACTTGCACGTAATAGAATGTTAGCCACCGAAATCCAAAATCTTATGCTCACTATAACGCTCGCCAAATCTAATATCATAAACCCCACAATTCTCGACCACGAAGATTTAAAATCCATTTTTACCGAACAGCTCACAGAGGTCCCAATAGTTAGTTTAATGACAGTATCAAATATAAAAATATTTCAATCAGATAGCGTAATCCACATAATAATTGAATATGGGCATTTCCAGAAAAAGGTCCACCACGACGAAAAACGTAAAATTGATTAAAAACTCACATCTTGTGAAATTTTCTTCCAAAAATGTATTCAAGTTATTTATTTTATCAATATACGCTAGAAGAAATTCAATAGGATGAACATATAGATTTCACATTAGAATAAATTCACTTTTTTCTATATTTTTGCCTATTTTCTTAAAAATTGATTTTCAAAATGGACCGTTTGTATTTTAACGATTACACCAAGTCTGGGAGTAAGATTGTAACATAAACCATTTTAATATATAGAAATATATTGAAAGTTTAATTTAAAACAAGTTCAAAGAGCTATATATCGGATTATAGAATAAAATTTGTTGAACAAACTCTTGGAAAAACTAGGTGGAAATCTTGTCACGTTCGCGATGTCACGTTACAAATTACTAAGAAAACTTGTAAAATATATAAAACGGTAGTTACATATCAAAATTATTTCTAAAATGGAAAACTACATTATTTTATTATGGTTTAAGAGTATTTTCTTCCAAATTACTCGCCACATTTCGCAGAGTTTCGCATTTGTCAAGATGAAGTCAAAAATGACTTCCATTTTTCGTTGCGTTCGCGATGCATTGTTTTCTATAAATAATTAAAAAACGACAAGTCGTCAAAGATTGTCTTTTATCATAAAAATAGAGTTGATAAAATGCATTTAACACGTGAGAAAACATTTTTGAAAATGTCAATTTTTGCCATTTTGTTTTTCATTTAAAGTCGTACGAATGTCGAGTTCGCGATCCTGGAAATACCCATATCCTAATGTTAAGACTATTTGTAAGAAGGTTATGATATTTCCTGTTGCCCACAATAACACTATTCTGCAACTACATGATGACATAGTAGCTGAATGCGACGATGGAGTTCTAGCAGTAACAGAATGCGCCACAACCAACCATGCGACGTTCTGCAAGAAGGCAACTCATGACACTTGCGCCAGCGGATTACACTCCGGAGGTTCAGCGCTATGCCACACACAGCCAAGCCACTTGGAACCGATTACCATAGTAGACGAAGGAATAATCATTGTCAACGAAATATCAGCAAGAGTTAAAGTAGATGACGGTTAAAGGCACACATCTCAGCACATTCGAACTAGAGGTGGAGAACTATCGATAGTCGGCACCATCGATAGTCAGCGATATTATTTTTCAAACCATCGATAACTATCGATAGTTTTCGATAGTGTGTTTTGTTATACAATTTTATATAAAATTCCAACTAATATTTAAATTTTGGTACTAAAAACAAATAAAATTCGTTATCAACAAAAATGTTCCGCTATCAGCTATTGTAATAGCCAAAGTTCCGCGATTTGAAACTTTTTGTCCAGCCTACTGAACATGCGCTCGGACTCGATTAAAGTGGCAGGTACACATAAATAAATAATAAAACATTTAAATTTGTATTAAGTATCAGTTCCGATACGCTCTTCTTTACCTATTTCGACTATCGTAAGGAACTTATCCATGTCAATAAAAATATATAATTATTAAACACAAAATTTAAATGTTTCCGAAGCTGCAGATGCCAAGATGCGCGCCTTTCATGTGACGAGTTGAGCGTCATAAAAAACTATCGACCACTATCGATAGTGCACGTCTGCTATCGATGGCGGCTCGATAGTGCTTGACCATCGATAGTGCCGATAGTGCCATCGATAGTTCTCCACCTCTAATGCAAAGCTCAAATCAACCCTGCAAAACTCAAAAGAACATTCAAATAGTTCATTTTGCATAAAAAGAACAAAAATATAGCTCATTTTTATTAAAATTTCAAAAAATTTAAAAAAAAAACTATAAAATGTTTACACCTAAATTCATCATAAATCAGGCTCTAATTTTGGATTTTTTTTTTTTTTTTTGGAGGTGTGCCGCATAGCTTGGACCGTTACCCTTCCGCAGCAAGCAAGCAGTGTACATACTGCATATGAGCATGCAGTAGTGTAAAGGAAAATGGTGTATTCAGTTAAGGGGGTCTTCTCATTGAGCAACTTTTTTTTTTCGACTTTTTTTTTTTGCATTTATTTATAGCTTGGGTAGTTGTGAATATGCCCCTTAAAAGGATTTTTAGAAATTCGAAATACTTAAGGAGATATGGCCATTTTTATCCAGCAATGTTAATGTTAATGCAAGTGAAGTCAAAACTTTAAACGCGTTTATCTCGAAACCACGTTTTTCGAACTGGCGGCCATGATATCTCCAGTTCAACTGAACCGATTTTCATGAAACAAAGTGGAATCGACGCAGAATTGTCACCATTCTGGGCTGAACCTCGACCATAATTTTAAAAAATTTTTTACTATTTTTTTTTTACACTAAACTACAAAAAAAAAGCCCGAAATTGAAATTTTTTTTTTGAATGGCCGCCATTTTGTCAAAAAAAATCACAAAATTAAGCTTGAGGTTCAGCCCAGAATTACATCTATACTGATTATAACCCCGTTTTTTTTTTTCATTTCGGACGCTCCGGAGACCCGGAATCGTGGCCGCCGTGACGACACCTTTTTTTTTCACCACCAACTTTGAAGTCTCATTACTTTTTGAACAGCCCTCGTATCGAGGCAAAAAAAATTTTTTTATTTACTTTGAACCTTTTGTAATACAATAAATAAAAAAAGTTTTCAATTATTCTTTGCGTTTTCAAATAAGAATTTTTTTAAAAAGGGTCCAAAAAACGGGTTTTGAATGAGAAGACAAAAAACGCGGAATGGAAATGTCTTCAACATATACCATATTTAAAAGTGATTTGAGACACAGATTTTTCCTAAATCGCCAAAATGTGAGAAAAAATACCTTTTTTTACCTGTAGCTTTTTACCTGTGTTCTTCAGCAAAAAAGTTTACAGCTATGCTTAAAAGCCCTCCGAACTATCTTTTTAACGATATATAGATCACATCTGTAGCTTATATCGTTTGGATGCTATGGGGATTTCAATTTTAGCGGTTTTTAGCGATTTCCCGCTAAACTAGCGATTTTTCGAAAAAGTCGTAGAACAAACGTTTCTAGATTTTTAATCGGGAACAAGTCCTCATTCAAACTGATTTAAGATAATTCAACGCTTTCGATACAACAACAAACAGACTGACTTTTCATCTCATTTTCGGAAGGCCCCTAAAAATTTCAAAATTAATTATCTTCTGAACCATTAGTCAGATTTTGATGATCGAGGTGTCATTCGACGCGTATTTTTGATTAGAATAGTAAAAAATTCAACAAACAATTCAAAAAGGCTCCAACGGCCCCATTAGCTCCAATCATCAAAATTTTGCCCCTCCCACTTACACCTGTTTATCTCACGAACCAGGTGAGTTTCACAAAAGTCTTAGTATGCACATTTTTAAGTTAAGTTGATACCTTTCGATCGGTATATAACTCGACCTGATCGGACAGTCATAGCAAATTTTCCATTTTTCCTGTGTATATATGCTAGTCGCCTTCGCACCCTTCGTGCTGCTTTCGTCACTAGCGCGGACTGCCGTCCGCAGTGATTGGCGCAACGTTTTGACGGCATATCAAGACAAGCCACAGTAAAACATATAAAAATTTAGCTTACATGGGGTGGTGATATGAGTACCCATAAAGATAGTACTTACATGGGTACCGATGCTAGGGGAAGTAAAAAATTAAAAAACTATAATTTTAAATTAAATTTTTTTTTTATTTAAGATTTAATTTTGCTGTCTTCAATGACCAATATTTAAAAACAAAATAAGACTATTAATTATTAAAAATATCGAGCCCTTTTTGCGGATATAACGTAAGCGACATTTTTTCGAAATTTGTTTTTTAATGCAAATGTGTTCATTAATATTAATAGTATCTACACTCAAAATATTAAACTTTAATTGTTAATATTTCCGGAGATATTGGCCTGTCAACTATAACGTAAGCGACACATGACACGAAGAAATCAACTTAACGAAACCTAAAAACCTTTCTCCTGTAAAATTTGCTTTTTGTCGCTTACGTTATATCCGCAAATAGGGCTCGATATAATAAATAAATATAATGATCAACAAGCTTACTCAGTATCAGTGTCTTTGAATTGACTTTCCTTTTAAATTGTCCAACCGCTGCTGCTGCTGCCACGCGCTGAAAGTGAAGTGGCACGTGCCAAAACAAAATCATATGGAAAAAGAAAAGAACAAAATTTGCACAAATAATAACCCGTGGATGCACAAATTTGAAAATAATACATACACACTCCCATGTGCATAACAAAAGCCAAACGATTCCCGAAGGTTCGATGGTAAGAGACATCAAGAAACGAAAAAATGTCCCATTACTATCCTATGTTCTAACAGCTGGAGAAACGATTGATTACGAATGTACCTTCGATGATGCATTTCGTAGGCTTACCACTTTCGGTAGTGGCTAGTTTGCGCCACTGGGGCTGGGTCATGAGTTTTATTTTTTAATCAAAATAAAACTCAAGTTGAAATTTCTTCTAAATATTAGGGAATAAAGGAATAAAATTATATATATTCCCAGTCAGTAAGCCAAGACAATCCATAATAATCCATTTAAAAAAATAAATCTTGTGGAGAGCATCAAATTGAGCTTTGTCGAAATTACTGTCGTCTCTGTGACCCGTGCAATGTGCCACGAAGCTGGAGGCTTGTTTGACTCCTTAGCTATTACAATATCTCCAATAGGTATATTGCGAGTTGGCGCGGTCCACTTTGGACGCTGTTGAAGGGTAGTAAGGTATTCCTGGTGCCATTTGTTCCAGAATACTTGATACATCGACTGGATGTTCTGCTGCAAGTTGCTAACGTCCGTTTCAGATGTGTAGCACAACAGGCGTGAGTTGACTACCGCGCTGATTTGTGCCAGCAAGGTGCGCATCTGCTTAAAGGATAGAGTCGAACTTCCAATCACTCGTCTCAAATGCACGGATCTGACAGAAGACTCCCCATACCCATTGTATGCCTTCATCAAGTCAATATGTTGTTGAGAAGCCAAGAACCTCTGCATCTTATCGAGTGAACGTTTTGCTCCAATAAAGTTAGTTCCATTGTCGATATAAATTCTGGAGCATTTTCCACGCAAAGAGATACAGTGAATCCCATTAATATTCGTTTTTTTTTATTTCAACTTCAAACGCCAATAAAATGTATAAAACTAACGAAAATCTAAAAAGTAAAAATAGTAGATTAAAGCTTATTGTCTTACCTTTCCATAGAGGTACATAAATTAATATTTTATTTCAAATTAAAAGGAGAAACTATACAAAAATTTAATTTTCGGTTTTTTCTTTTAACTTATATAACACAATCATCAAAGATTGTCTGGTGAATCATTAGTGAATGTCTCCCTATGCTCGGTGAATCATTGATGAATTTGTATGAAAATCATCAGTGAATTTAACATGGTGATGTCCTACAGTCGATGAAAAGGGAACTTTCCCAAATGAATCACTTGCGTTTCATGGGAGGGAAGCCTTGAGGAACTCTGCCGAGAAATCCCCAATGATTCCCTAACGATTCTTGTGCCATTTTCATTAGGGAATCTCCCATGAATTTTGAGGAAAATTCCCCAATGATTCCTTAACAATAAAAAATTTAATAAAAATTAAAAAAAATTAAGAAAATTATTCTTTTAATTATATATTTTTATTTAAAATTTTTTTTTTTTTACATTTTTGAGTTAGTTTATTAGTCATTTTTAATGCCTAATGTACGCAGTTTATCTTGCCAAGTAGATGCAGCTCCCACCATATGCCATCGACCACTGCCTCCAGAGAAATCCCAGACGAAGCTCCTTGCATGGTTCCAAGTTCAATTCGTACTCTATATAAAAAATAAATGCATTAGTTTTCTTCTTTTAAAAATTAATAAATTTTATTATAAAACACTTACGATTTGTTTTAGCAGTAGCAGCAGCCGGCAGCGACATTGTCAAATTTTTTCCTGTTTTCTTTTTTTTTGACACGTGCGCTTGCTGCGTTTTTTGTCCCGCTTCCGGCGGCAGCGTTGGACGTTTGTTCGACAGAGACGGAAACAACAAAAAGCGAACAGAAACAGCCTCTGTCTCCGTCGCACAATTTTTGTCGACGTCAACGTCCGCCGAAAACTTGTTCGCTAGAGAGGGAAAGAAACAAGAAGAAACGAACAGAAACA
>JBAMBK010000520.1:0-112999 GCA_037043435.1 Drosophila suboccidentalis | reverse complement strand
ATGTGGGAACCCTAGAAGGAGAGCGACAAAGAACTACACGCAGTGGTCATAATTTCTGATCGCTCTCTTGCCTCTCAATTGTAGCTTTGCAGCCTTGCGTCAACTGCCAGCTGCAACACATTATAGAATATACATAACTTTACTTTGCATTGAAGCCTCGAAGTGAAACGTTGCCGAGAAAACATTTTGAATGAACTTTGTTTAATTAACCGGAATTGTGAACTAAATTTAATCTTAGAATAATAACTATAAATCTGTATGAATAACAATACTATAATAAATAAAACATTTGTGATTACAAAACTCACAAATTGGGGGCTCAACCGGGATTGATCCAAGTTACAATTAAATCGGTTAAACAAAGTGTGTGAATTGAAGCGACAATAAACGGTGCAAGAATCGCAAAATAAGACGAAAGTTGAAAGAACAGAAAGAAAAAGTGAAGGTGCGAGCGAGACAACAAGAGACGCTCAGTGGCAACGTTTTTCCCGAGAATTCTGGTGAAATTCATATTTTGTGCGTGTGCATTGCAAAAAGCGACGCAAGCACACACAAGAAGAAGGCGAAGTGCAAAGCAATAGAGAAGATCTATGGTGTACGCAGACAAGGTGGTCAAGGCGTAAAACAAAGGTGCCCGGAGTTGGATTTTTGCGGTTACGCAGGCGGATGAGCTGGTGCGTAAGGAAAACCAATACGAGCGGTGAAGCTGGTGATCTGTGAGGAACGCAGGCAAGTTGGCTAAGGCGTGAAGCAGAAGGCAGTAAAGGCTGGTAACGTAGGCAAGGTGGCCGTACGTTAAAGAAGACGGAAGCAGAGTCGGCGTTTTTCTGTTACGCAGGCGGATGAGCCGGTGCGTAGGAAGCTGGACGTGATCTCACAGGAACGCAAGCAAGGTGGCCGTGCGTAGTGACGAGGGAGTGTTGAGCAACAATCGTAGTTGTTGGGTGAGCTGCAGTAAAACTGCGAGTAAAAAGCATAAAGTTTATGCTGACGTTGGCAAGTGGTAAATCTTGCGCAAATATTAAGTAATTCAAAGTGTAGTCACGGACGGTGACACGATTAAATATTGTGGTGAAATAATTTGTCGAAAATATTTTATGTATGTATATTACTAACAATGCTATAATATTTTGAAAATTAATGGCCGTCGGCGCTGTTAATCATTAGCAACAAAGAGAGTTGTTTAAAGTTGTAAGCTACAAAAGAGCGCAGCTGTTGTTGCTGCCATTTAACATAAACAGAAGTCGTTGAAATTTGAATTGAAAATCTAGCAGGCAAGCGTCCTGTTAAGTTGAGCGCAGTTGCTGTTAAGTAACATAAAAGTTGTTGAAATTCGAGAGCGCTGAAATATTAACATTTCCCAATTAGAATAATTCGAAATAGAGATTATCATATAAGAACAATACATAAAATGGAAAGAGATGAAATTTTAAGACTTGTTGTTGATCAATTACGCGCAAAGTTAACAGAGTTGCAGCTGAGTACTGTTGGACGTAAGGCTGAATTGCAGGCAAGATTATTGGAGCATTACGGCATTGAAATGGAGGAAGTGGGCTCAGACGACAACATGTCTGTTAACACAGCACCAATGATGCAGAGTTCCGAGCGAGGTAGACCTTGGTTCACTCTCAAAGATGTAGAGGGAAGCGTCAACAAATTTGATGGGTCAAATTCAATGGATATTGAACAGTGGGTGACTGAATTAGAAGAATGTGCTATGACAGTGCAGTGGTCCGATCTACAGTTATTTGTTTATGCTAAGCAGTTGCTAGTGAGTGCTGCTAAATCATTCATTCGTAGTCAGCGAGGTATTAATAACTGGGAGATGCTTAAAGCTGCATTGAAAGGTGAATTTGAGATCAAATTATCATCAGCAGAAGTGCACAAGCGATTGGGAAAGCGGCAGCAGAAGAAAGGTGAGACATTGCAAGAATATTTGTATGCGTTGATGGAAATAGCGAAGCCGATTGATCTTGATGATGAAAGTCTGATTGACTATTTCGTTGAAGGGATACCAGATTCTAGAACAAATAAGTCGCTGTTGTATCAGGCTCGATCAATCAAACAGTTGAAAGTTCAGATAGAAAGCTATCAGAAAGCCCGTGGTTCATACGCATCGTCAAATAAATCTGGAATGACAGTGGCTAAAAGAGAGAATGCTGTGGGTCAAGATTCGAAGGAAAATAAAGTTCGTAAATGCTTTAAATGTGGTGCTGACTCACACATAATGAAGGACTGTCCTAAAGAGAATTTTTCTTGTTTTAAATGCGGAAAGCCAGGACACCGTGCCGCGCAGTGTAAGTCCGAAGGCCAATCAAAGCAGGAAAAATCGACGAATGTGGTTCGTGATGACAAGTTGGAGTCGAAGCCGTTAAGCACATTCACTCCTTCTGGTCTAGAATTGAAAGACGTAATATGTGGCGCAGTGATTTGCAAAGGTCTAGTTGATACAGGAGCGGACCTGTGTCTCATACGTAAGTCTGTTTATCGCAAGATAGGAATCAGACAGTTAACCGGATGTTCTAAAACTCTCAGTGGTATAGGTGACAATCAAATTCTGACTTTTGGAAGCTTCATAGTACCCGTCATGATTGACAACATTCAGATGAAAATTGAGTTTCATGTGGTACCAGACGAAGACATAGGCTTTGAAGCAATCTTGGGTAGAACAATTTTGGACTATGTTGATCTGCAAGTGACCAAAGGTGGAACCTTGATAACACCGAAAGTTGTGGTGTCTTGCGCAGAAAATAATACAGTTGATAAACACAGCTCTTGCTCTGAATTGTTAAACGAATTTGAAAGCATGTGTATGTTGACGTTGGATCAGGACGTACATCCTGTTCAATTAGAATTGCCACATTTGAATTCGTTGCAGCAAAGAGAGGTTCGACAATTGATTCATTCGTATAAGCCAGTAAGAAGTCCTAGTTCTCCAATCGAGATGAAGATCGTGCTGACAGATGAGTTGCCAGTGTACCAGCATCCGAGACGTATAGCTGTGTGTGATCAGGAAGTTGTGGATGAGCAGGTGAAAGAATGGCTAGAGGAGAAAATTATCAGACCAAGTACGTCAGAGTATGCTTCACCGGTTGTTTTAGTGGCCAAGAAGAATGGCAAGAAGCGTTTGTGTTGTGACTATAGGAAGTTGAACGAGAAGGTGATCCGTGATAACTTTCCTATGCCCCAAATGGATTCCGTGATTGAAAAACTACAAGGTGCTTCAGTTTTCTCTACACTAGACTTGACAAATGGATTTTTCCACGTCCCAGTGGAAAAGGGATCGCAGAAGTATACTTCATTTGTGACACAGAATGGGCAATACGAATTTTTGTATGTGCCATTCGGAATATCAAACTCTCCAGCGGTGTTCACTAGATTTATAATGGCGGTTATGCGAGAGCTTATTCAAAACAGAGATGCAGTTGTTTATATGGATGACGTGATTATTCCAAGCAGAAATGTTGATGAGGGATTGATGAAGCTCAAAAGAGTACTGAATGTCGCAGAAAAGAATGGCCTCCGTATAAATTGGTCGAAATGTCAGTTGTTGCAGGAGAAAGTTAACTTCTTAGGGTATATAGTAGAAAAGGGAACTATAACTCCAAGCGAGGAAAAGACACAGGCTGTGGCAAATTTTCCGATACCGCGAGATAAAAAGGCTATTCAGCGATTTCTGGGACTTACGTCGTATTTCCGGAAATTCGTAGAGGGGTACGCAATAATGGCAAAACCGTTGTCTGACATTTTGCGTAAAGATGCAGTTTTTGAATTCAAAGAATTGCAACAAGTTGCGTTTCAGCAATTGAAAGCAGCGTTGATAAATGGGCCAGTATTGAAACTATACAATCCTAAGTTCGAGACTGAAATTCACACGGATGCGAGCAAGTTTGGTTTTGGCGGCGTTTTGTTGCAGAAGGACCCAGAAGATTGTTTGTTTCATCCCGTTCAATACATGAGCCGTAAGACCAGTCCAGCTGAAGAAAAATACGATTCGTACGAATTGGAAGTTCTTGCTGTCATGGGTGCTCTAATGAAATGGCGAGTGTACGTATTAGGTATAAAGTTTAAAATTGTGACCGACTGCAATGCCTTTACAATGACGATGAAGAAAAAAGAAGTTCCGCTACGAGTAGCCAGATGGGCAATGTACTTGCAAGACTTCGATTACCAGATTGAGCATCGTTCAGGTTCGAAAATGCGCCACGTTGACGCGCTGAGCCGTGTTTCATGCTATATGTTGACTGATAGTCTAGTACATCGCTTGAAAGAAGCACAGCTAAAAGATGAATGGACAAAGGTAGTACGCAACATTGTTGAGGAAAAGGGATACGAAGATTTCTTTATTGAAAATCAGATCTTGTATAAAAATCCAAATCAGGAGTTGATTGTTGTGCCATGTCAAATGGAAACTGAGATCATTCAGATTGCACACAAGCAGGGTCATTTTTCGGCTAAAAAGACTCAAGATCTCGTGGAAAAGAACTACTTCATTCCGAAATTGAAGGAAAAGGTAGCCCAAGTCGTAGAAAGCTGTGTAGAATGCATCGTGATGAATGCTAAAACCGGAAAGAAAGAAGGATTCCTGACGCCGATAGATAAGGGAGATAGGCCGTTGTGTACCTATCACATCGATCACGTAGGACCAATGGAGCTGACTAACAAACGATACAACCATGTCCTAGTTGTGGTAGATGGTTTTTCCAAGTTTGTGTGGTTATACCCAACTCGCAGCACGGGTGTCGATGAAGTTTTAACTTGCTTAGAAAGGCAGGCAACTCTATTTGGAAACCCAGGGCGTATTGTTTCCGATAGAGGAACAGCGTTCACGTCGAATCATTTCAAAGATTATTGCGAGAAACAAGGCATAGCTCATCTGCTCATAGCCACCGGAGTGCCACGCGGTAATGGCCAAGTGGAGAGAATGCATAAGATAGTTGTGCCAATGCTTTCCAAATTAAGTCATGAGAGTCCTGGAAGTTGGTACAAGCACTTGGGAAGAGTTCAGCAAATAATTAATCACACTGCACCAAGAAGCACTAAGGTTTCTCCTTTCACTATTCTAACAGGTCTTGAGATGCGTATACCAGGCGATCTTGAGCTAAACAAATTATTAAAAGAAAGTTTGATTGATGAGTTGGATGACGAGCGACAGTTAGTGCGTGATCAGGCCCGTGAAAATATTCAGAAGTTGCAAGAGGAGAACCAAAGAGGATTTAATTCAAAACGAAAGTCAGAAATAGAATATAAAGTAAATGACTTAGTAGCTATTAAGCGTACACAATATGGTACAGGATTAAAATTAAAGGGCAAATATTTGGGACCGTATAAGGTATTAGAAGTAAAAAACCATGGTAGATATGATGTTGAGAAAGTTGGTATTGGAGAAGGACCATGTAAGACGACAACAGTGTCGGAGTATATGAAGTTGTGGGATTCCTTCGGGTCGAAGGACTTGCCAGGACGGCCGAATGTGGGAACCCTAGAAGGAGAGCGACAAAGAACTACACGCAGTGGTCATAATTTCTGATCGCTCTCTTGCCTCTCAATTGTAGCTTTGCAGCCTTGCGTCAACTGCCAGCTGCAACACATTATAGAATATACATAACTTTACTTTGCATTGAAGCCTCGAAGTGAAACGTTGCCGAGAAAACATTTTGAATGAACTTTGTTTAATTAACCGGAATTGTGAACTAAATTTAATCTTAGAATAATAACTATAAATCTGTATGAATAACAATACTATAATAAATAAAACATTTGTGATTACAAAACTCACATATATACTCATCATCATCAACATAATCAGGCATACAGAATTCATATACAATATTTATAGAGATATCTTCGTGCCAAGTGTAATACATATTAAATATACATAAGTTAAGCATACGTTACACAATTACATACATATCATTTTATTTCATCATTTACTCAGTTATCAGAGATATTATCAACGTCTCGGAAAATGATAGGAAACACACACAATAAAATTCATCAACTAAATTCAGAATATCTCGAACAATGCTTAAAACATAGATTAATCGATTAATCATCGTCTGTTTACAGTTTATTACAAATAAATAAAATATAATAATTTTAATTTTTTTAAAACTACATTAATCAAATCATATTTATCATTCTCTTTTTATACATTTGTTTTTATGTTTGTTTTTTTTTTTGTAAGTTTTTGGAAACTTTTGTCATTTTTGTCGTTTTTTAAGATTTTTTGCATATTTATTTTGAAAATTTTGTATTGCATTTTTTGGTATTTTTTTTTGTTTTGCTTGTTGTAAATTGAAACTGTGAACATTAAAAACTACTTTTTTTACACACTCATTTTTTTGTTGTTGTTGTTTTTATGTTTTTACACAATTACTAATTATTAATTATTAATTGTTAATTGTTATGTTTAAATATTTAATGTTATAATTGCTAAATTTTGATATTTTTGCGGCTTTGTTGTTTTTGTATTTTTTTGTCGTTTTCTTCTTTTTGTTTATAATCTTTTTTTTTTGGCAATTTAAAATACTAATTAAAATTATGCGCGTTGCCTTCGCGCTGTTAATTTTTGCCATGATTGTTTTTTGAATATGTATATCTCCTGCCTTGTCCTTTTTGAGAGGAAGCGAGACAGAGAGAGCGCTTTCTTGTGTGTTGTTGTTGTTGTTGTTGGGGGGAGGGGCAACTAGCAGCACTTGCGATTGTTGTTGGCACCGCTGACCAACTTGCAGTGTTGCATGTCCGAGCGACGGGGCCGTTGACCTTTGGCCTGAATGTCGCGCACCTTGTTGGCCCGCTTAATGGCGCTGCGGCAGAGCTGCTGATGCTGCTTCTTATTGTTGCTCTACAATTGAAATTAAATTCATTAGTTATCTAGTTACTATAGTTAACATTTAAAGTTAACCCACCTTCTGGCTGTGGCGAGCCAGAGCTTGTTGCTTCAGCTCCGCCGCCGCATGGCGATCGAAGCGAGCGCTGTTGGAGCGTTGCTGCTGCACCGCTGCCGCTGCCTGAACCGGTTCGTCCTCCGGTTCAACTGGCTGCGATGCTGCCGCTGCTGCCCCGAGATCAAGATTTACAAAACTTTCGGTGCCCGCCTGGCTGGACCTAATACTATGATAGACCGACATGCTGCAAAAAATCAATTTGAAAACAATTAATTAAATAACAAAATCAAGTATACGACGTGTATGGCGTGCAGCTAAAATGGAGTGTTTGATTTTTGGTATTTTTGGTATTTTTGGGAATTTATGGCAGAATTGTGTGTAGGGCAAAAAATCACCAACCTTGGATGCTCAATCAATAGATTCTCAAAGGGTGATGCTTCCATATTGATTGGCCCAATCGAGGTGAAGCATGGTGGCGGTGTTACGTACCAGGACTCCTCCATCTGCACGCCTGCACCATGTCCCTTGCCACTGCTGCCACTTCCGCTGCTGCCGCTGCTGCTCTCGCTGCTGCAGGGCGAAACGGCAGCGCCGGATGAGGCAATCACCACCACATTTGGGGCATACAGCGACTGGCTGACAGCCGCACTGTCATTGTCATTGTCCGCAGCTGGCACACTTCTGGGCGGGCTCAGGGTTGAGATGCTTAGCGTGCGGGCGGCACGTGTGCGTTGCAAGTAATTGCGCTGCTGCTGCGGCCGCGGTCCGCTGTACAAGGAATGCGAATTGAGATGCTGGCGACGACGCCCAGAGGCTGCTGCTCCAGCGCCTGCTCCTGCTCCTGCTCCTCCGGCGGTTGATCCAGCCTTCGGCTGTAGCTCGACTACAGACAGCTCCTCCTCCGAATCGCTGCGTGGCAGCGAGTCCTCCTCCTCGTCTGAAAACAAAATATAAAAAGTAAAAAAATTAGTTATTTATCTTTTTCAAAAATTCAAAAACTAATTTGTAAAAATACAAAAAAAACTTTAATTTGTTTAAGTTTATAAAAAAAAAGAAAAATATTTGAATTTTTTTTAAAAATCACAGTTTTTTACAATTTGAAATTATTTTCTAGTATTAAGCAAATTTTGTAATTTGCTGACGCAATTTTTAATGTTTGTTAAAAAATCCCAGCTTACCTCTTATTTGCAATATTCATTATAAATTTAAAATATGCTCTACTTTTAACCAAACATTTTGGCCCTAAGGCCAAATATATTAGACCTTAAATATATAAAAAAAAACCGTTTTGAAGCTTTAAAATCTTATTTTGACACATTCAAGTAAATATTAAAAATTTAAATCCGCTCTGGTAAAAAAAAAAAACCTTTTAAAAAATGACACAAATAATAAAATTAAAAAAATGGTTATCATAAAAAATTTAAAAATTATTTTCCCTCGTAAATTATATATCCGATGTTGAAAGAAAACTTTAAAAAATGCCTGACTAAAATATTTTAAATGAACCCTTATCATACATAATTTTTAAATTATTTTAGCTTATGTATTACAAAAATTACTTTTTTTAAATAGTACAACATGACTGTAACCTGTTACTATTGTGATTTGACTGTGACTGAGCGAACTCACCTTCCTTTTCGACAATGTACCATTCGTCCTCGTCGATGTCCTCGTCGAGGCTGCACTCGCCGTTGGGTGTCAGTAGCTTCGTTATTGTCGGCGCCTGTTTGCGTTGTCCTTGACCTTGTTGCTGCTGCAGCTGCTGCTGTTGGCGCTGCCTGGCACGCCTATTTTTGGCGCCTCCGCGCTTGCCGTTGCCGTTGCGGACAGTACCGCGACTGTTGCCCGCTACCGATGGGGTCGATGAGGTCACCTCAATTACATCGCCGTTGGCCGTTGCCTGATCGTTGCCAGAATCGTTCAAATTAACCGGGACAGGATTCGCTTCACAATTAGTTGACTCAGACGTCGCTTGCGCTCCAAATAGAAACGTTGCGAGGCTGCTAAACATTATACAAAGCTGATGCTCGTCGGTCTCTTGATCAGTTCTGGCTGCTGGCTGCGATTTGAACTGTGATTGATGTGATTCTGATTCTGATTCTGACTGTGATTGTGATTGTGTTTGCGTTTGAATTGCTTATCGAGTTGAGATCAATTAAAGAGAGAGATTGCTTATGGTGTTTTTTGTTATTCCTTGGATTGCTCAGTCTTTTATTTTTATTTAATTATGTTCCTTTGCTTCACTGCGTCGCTTGTGTCTTTGTGGTTCTGGAAGAAAGAGATTCAAACTGTGAGTTAACAAATCAAATCAAATCAGCTAAACAACTGTGCTGAACAGTCAACTAATTGCGTAATTTTCGTGGGCGAACATTGTTCAACGGGTTGGCTACTTAATTTTATTTAATTGCACTTCTTTGCACCGTTCTAATGGCACATTTAATTGCCTGCTAAAATCGTTTTTCACTTGAATTCAATTGCAATACAAATACAGCTGCAAAATGCGATTGCGAAAGTGAAATTGAAATTTAATTTATACACAGCATCTAACCAACTTGGCAATTACTTTGATTACACTAATTTGTTTTGTTTTCTGTTTTGTTTTTATATTTTTCGCGTGAAAAAAACTGTAGATATGCGTGCAGCTGTTGTTGTTGCTGCGTTTTTCCAATTGACCTGCAGTCGACAGTTTGACAGGCACTGTGTTGACAGCTTCATATTGTAAACTTATTGCCTATATAATAATAATATATGCCATAAAGCGACGCTGCACAGCCCATTAAGTTGCCAAGTTGATAGCTATGCCCAACCCCCTCCCTCTTCCCCTATATCTCTCTCTCTCTCTCTCTCGCTTCTGCCATCACAACAGTGAGTGCAAGCTGTGTGTGCATGCGCCGAGCATATGATCGAGGCAATTATATGCATACATACATACATATATTTGATACACATACATATCATTTAAATTGAGCGCACGTCATGATACATATATCTATCTATCTGTCGTCTTTATGTGTGTGTGTATATATACAGCTGCAACTGTATTCTTTTTCTGTAGTGGCCACTTTGGCATTTGAATTGCTGTAAAACGTTTCTATTTCCAGTTTGAAAATGAAACTCAGAGTCGGATAATCTTAAACTGTGCCAATGGGCAAATGCTAAATGATGCCTCTAGCTTATTATTGTCAGTGAAATTCTGCACAAAACACACACACACACACACATGGACAATCATCTGAATGGCGAAAAAAACAAAAGCGAAGCTAAACACAAAATCCAATTGCAGTCAGCGCAATTTTCAATTTGACCGCAAACAACTAAAACACGAAGCAACTAAATAACTAACTCTGCCTCCCTCCCTCTCTCTATCTCTCTCTCTATCTCTACCCCGCTGCCACCACTCCAGATTCAACTTCAACTTATGCTCAAACTCTGACTCCGACTCTGACTCCAGCTGTTAGTGCAGCACATTAAGGTTCAGCGGACGGACAAGTGAAATCTGCGACAACAGAGACACAGAGACAAACAATGGCCAGAGTCAAAAGCATATGCAATTTAAGCCTGGCTAACTAGCTAGCTAGCGTTTGTAAGCGTGGCCCACAAGCAACTGCGACAATTTGGCAACTCACAACTTGGCCAAATGTCAGCGAAAGTTGCCCAAAGGATTTGATTGACATGGCGTAAAGAAAACTCAACAAATTATGCCTCGTATTTCAATTGAATTTCAATGGAAAAACTCTGTAATTGCATGCTAAAAAAATAGGAATTGGCTAGGACTAAAATTAGCTAGCAATCATTAAATAAACAGGGATATGAAAGGCCAAGAAGTTAAGTTACATTTTAAAAGCAAGAGAATCTTAGGCAGAATTTAAGTGAAGTTTCTCGCCTTAAATTGACTGTAAATAACATAACAACGATACGTGTTTTCTTAGTTTGAATTTAGCCAAGGTTTTCTCTCCTACAACTTGTCCCCGAACTGCCATAGACTAAACAAATACAAATATATAGATATAAATATGAATATACATTTATCTAGCAGCTGACTTTGAGTTTGGCATTCTGAGCATGCATATTTCAAATATGCATTGTGTATAAGTGCATGTATGTATGTGTGAGTGTGTATTTAAAATGGTATTACGACATCCCGACATCCATTTAGGGGTAACTGCATTCCGGGGTTGCTGTCATATTATTTTATATTGAACACGTTCCGAAATGTGAACTGCGTTGCAATCAGAATTCATGTTGGCTTTTACTTTTGTTTTGCCAATTTTATTGAAAACAGCTGATAAGAAGGCGACAAACAAAGGCAATGACTGCACCCAAAGAATCGCATACATATTGCAAAAAATACATCATTAAATATATACATATACCAATATCTGATTTACATTAAATCATTTTCACTTTTGCCAGCTAGACTACCATCTCTTATACTTGTATATATTTAGCTACTCAAAAGGTATGTGTATCTACAGCACCTACAGATACAGATACAGTATCTAGCGTATATTTCAGATGTTTTGCAATGACCTTGATCGATGAGTGCTCGCTTATATAAGACTATAGATGTGCCTATTATATAGAACATGCTATTATATATAATATATATACCTATGCATATTTACACTGTTGAGGCCTTGTCATATCGCAATTTCACTGTCCAAGTGCCATTTCTAGCCAAAGTCAACAAACTGCGGATCATTTTAGGGCTTGCTGATAATTTTATCAGCTTTGCACACTCACAACTCGCCAGACGAGCTGGCTAGACAGCTGAAAGTGTTTAGCAAACAAGTAGACACTAACTACTAACTGTAGTATATACTAAAATATTAGCTAATGTCTAGCGTGTGTAGCGGGAGAGTCGAAAGATCAGCTGTTAATCAATTGATGCAACTGAGGCTGGGCTAATGAACTTGAACTAAATCATTGGACAAACAGACAATTAAACAGATTAAAACGCATCATGGAAATTTCATAACTGCACTTTGAGCTAGTGTAAACTAATTAAAAAAAGCTTATAAATATATTCAATAATTAAATATTATATGCAATAGCTTAGACGTCAGCTTTAAGCTCTTTGGGCAAAAACTACACTAAATCTATTAAATTTAAATTTAATTGCCTCTTCAATATATGTATATCGATATTTCACCAGCCAATTAAATTTAATTATTGTGTGAAATTGTTAACTTTAACCAAGATAAGCAAAACAAAGAGTTGGAGCTTTATCAAGTCTAACAATAATAAAAATAACGCCCACACACATACGTGTATCCATCGCCTATCAGTTAATGTCTATGATTAGCTTAAAGCTTCTGGCCCAGCACAAAGTTCCTTTGTTATGATTAGGGGTCAACTCACAAAGGGAAATCGGAACGAGGTGAGGGGGAGCATGTGTAATTGGAAAAGTGCAAAACCACAGCCACATAATGGGAACAGAGAGAATTATGCAATGCTTTCACAAAGGCGACGCTGACGTCACTCTCGACCTTGTAGCGTACCAAACAAACAAAAAAAAAACATACACAAAAACTCTTAAAACTTACAGCGACAAGAAACATTCACATATTGTACTTAATTAATATATACTTTTTTATATTGCTTGTTGCATGTCAAATCAGCTGATTAGCTAGGCATGAGCTCACCTGTTTGTAACAAACCACTTTTTTCGTAACAGATTCAAAAGTTGGTAACAGCACAAAATTATATGAAAATTAGAAGAAATCAAAAGCACAGATACACGTACTACAGATACAGATACAGATACAAAGACGAAGGCACAACAGCAACTGCAGATACTGCAAAGTCGACACTCGTTTGCCAACTAAAACAACATCGTATTGAACGGAAGCGTATTTGAATTTCAAAAGCGCACGAAAAGAACAAAAGCTACAACAGTGAGTACAAATCGTTGTACGTGCGTGTGTGTGTGTGTGTCTGAGTATCTGTAGGTGCGTTTGTATCTGTAGTCAGCTGTATGTATGTATCTGTGTGCCTCGTAGAGCTGTTGCAGCTTAGCCCAAAACAAATTTTGTTTTTATTGTTTGTTGCTTTCACAAATTGTCTTTAAATTTATCTTGCATCGCAGCTTTATCTTAACAGTTATTTTGAGTTGTTTACCTCAGCGATCAGTGCAATCTTTTTGTGCGTATGTTTTTTTTATATTTTTTATTTCACTTTCTTTTACTGCACTTTGTTGTGCGTCTGCTGCGCGTTGCGTTTGCTTTCAAATATCAAAGGCGAATGTCAACGGGGCGTCAGCAGCTGCTCAGCCAAAGTATCTGACGACTGCCCCCAAACCCAATCCCAGTCCCAGCTCACTGCTGCTCTTCAGAGAGTCACCACAAGGGAGAGAGCGAGCAAGAGAGCGCACACATAATTATGTATTTTTTTAAAACGCAAAAAGCGACGCCACAACACACAAATGAAGAGTCCAAGGGGGGCGGGCGGACAACGGGGGGTGCCACTCGTGGGCAGCTGGTAAACAAAAGCAAAGCAGAGCATCAAATTTATGCTACACGAACGTTCAAAGCAGCTGAGCAGTCGTTGGATTCGTGCGAGAAACGATTGATCATACGCAAACTTCGTGTTATTTTGTTTACCAACAAAAGCGCAATTTGGCGCTCGCTCTCTGGCTCTCTTCACACGTATACACAGTCGCTCTCACACACACACACACATACACTCAGCGATCAGCTGCGCTGACGTTTGCGCACTGACACACTTTTTGTTGCCCTCTCGTCATCCCCCTCTCTCTTATTAGATTTGTGTATCTAGCGTTTAGTTTTCTATTGCTGCCAGACCGAGTGGCTCATCGCTAGTATTTGCTTTTGTTTTTGCACTTAGTATATGACTAAGCAAAGAATAAGAGAGCAAGTGAGTGAGGGAGAGCGACAGAGTGTTGCCAAAAGTAGTTGGTAGCTGCTTTTTTGGTTTTTTTCCTCCGTCTGCTCAAAGTTCAATTTGGCGCATTTTCAATAATATGAAACAAAATAAACAATTCAATTTATGCGCTTTTAATGCCAACTCATGGTTAGAATGGCAATCAAGCAAAACTAGCCAAGCAATCAGCTAACCAGTCAAAACGCATTTAAATGCTAATGAAACTTAAAGAATATATAAAAAAATATATATAAAATATATATAAAAATCTATATATAAACGCAATAGTCGTAATGCAATTGCCATTGAAGTTAACAGCGCTGCATGCGAATTAAGTAAAACAAATAAAGAATATTAAGTAAACGCAGTGTATGTAGATATAGATATATTGATATTGTTCTGGGTATTATGCAAGAACTCTTGAATAATTTGCAAAGTTGGCAATATTTTTTATTACTTGCCAAGAAATAGGAAATTAGATGACATAAAAGAGCATTGTAAAGATTAAGTTTAATAAAGGAAGCCTAAATTCTGATATCAGACAACTTTAAAACAATTCACATATAATAAAGTTATGCAATATTTTGTAATAATTAATTCCACAGTATACGTCAATCAGCTAGAGTATCTTTTAGTCACACACTTTCCACTCTATCTTTATTGTTTGTGTAAATTATTTAACAAAGGCAGCAATTAGAACAGAATAAGTATTCACTAAACAAAACAAACCACTCCCAATTCCTGAATGAATGCCACCCCCTCATTGCGCCCACACAGAAAAGCTATATAAAATGTTGATACATATATGCCAGATACACAAATACAGATACAGATACTCAACCTCACGGGCAGGTTCAAGGTGATTGTGGTTTGTGCTTGTGCTCTATGCAATTCTCTTATTTTTTCTTGTTATATATATTTTTAGAAATTTATCATGCAACAGCTGACAAATTGAAGCGGTCAAGATATTTTGTCGCTTACCAAAAAGTAGCTCACAGCTGTTGGCCACAAAATAAGAGCAGCTACTCAAAAGTGGCGACAAAATAAACATACCATATATAAATGTATGTATGTATACTTATGCATAGTTGAAGATCTTGTGATATTTCGCACAATTCCATAGAAAAAGAAAACAAAAAAATAGTTGAGCATTTCTGTTCGCACGCGCCTTGCTTATAAACAATAACAAAAGTAAGAAAAAAATAAATATTTAAAAAAAAATAAGCCAACGCGTTTGCGTCTATTGCGTAGAGAAATTCGTATAAAATGTAAACAAACATTGGCGTCATTGCATAAAAAAAACATGAAAACGAAAACAACAAAATAGAAAGGTACAAAATAAAAAGAAAAACAACAACAACACTTAAAACTCAAATAAACAAACTGAAATGCCAGGCATTGTTGTTTAATTTTTTTTTTGGGACTGCACTTTATCTAATCATGGACAGTGTTTACTGATAAACATGCTGCCAGTTATAGTTACAGTAGGGGAACCCATAAATTAAAAGCATCTATGTATGCTGAAACTATAACAAATGTTTGAACAAAATCTAAACAAATGCCAATGTCGGAAAGCTTCAAAAGCGATGGATCAGAGGTTAAACATTTTTAAGACTACTGCGTATAACCGAAACTGTATCTGTATCTGAAACTGAAACTGAATCCCAAAGGCGAATCCCCTTCGTTCCCATTCAACCCACAACCACCCTCAAATAGCATAACTTAAAGTCAAATGCGCAGTTTGTTTGAAACAAATGACAAAGACTTGAGAATGCAAATGCGACATCATCGTCATCGTTGTCGTCATCAACATGAAATCTCAATTTCTATGCCCTACAAAGAAGTATACTCTTGAGTTATAAAGAGAATTAAATACGAGAGAATTAATTTCAACACTTAAAGCTTTCGCTTGATATTTCGACACATGTCAGACACTTGTTTCAGAATATCTCTGAGTTTATTGAATACTCTGGAATATTATAAATTACGAATTGTGGATGGAGCAAGCCTTTGGGTCGGGTTCATTGTCTGTTGGCCATCGAGCTCGCTTATCAGGTGATCGATGATAAATATGGCCAGGCAGGTTTCTAACTGCATGCAATTAAATCTATATATGAGTGCGAGTCATTTTTATTATATATCTATATATTCTTTATACATATATTAATTTATTTCAAGTTAGCGCACCTTGTTGTACTTTGTCTTTGCATGCGGATAATTGACATTAAATTAAGCTTTTTAAATAAATATTTCGCATCAATGCATGTTTTATAACGCGTAATTTCAAATATTTGTAATGCGACGCAGTTGATAATTTTAGGCAAAAACAAAATCTTGCTGGGCGACGCATTTATTTATTTATCACTTTGTTTATCAGCTGCTGTCTATACCTTTGCTCCTCCCTCGTCTTTATCTCGCTTTCTCTCTAGACAGTTGGGCCACTGGGTCAGTCGCCAATCTGTAGACAATACTGACAATCAATCAATCTAACTGTCGCCTGGCGATTACATCAGTCGATAACGAGGGAGCAGCTACTAAGGCAATTATACATTATGATTGCAATCATTTATAGCATTAAAAAACGCATCATATTGTACATGGAAGCTAAAAAATGCGTATGGGAACACTTTCGAATAAAATACAAATTTGTATTTAAACTTGTATATTTTAGTTAGAAGAGTTCCGTTATATAGGTGTTAGTTTATTAAGAAAATAATATATTTGTAAATTTTGTTGTGATTTAATGTGAATCTAAAGAGTTCACTCTAATTATTTTAAAATGAAAACATTTGTAATACTTATTGTAATTTAATGTGAATCTATAATTTTCCTTTAATAAAAATCCTCCAAGATTTGCAATCATAAATTTTAAATATTTTAGTTAGAGAAAATTTAGTGATATTAGTGTAGTGTATCTCAAAAGATGTTTTCCAGTCTGATAACACTTCTAGATATGATTGCAATCCATTCTTATGACCAAAATATAACAAGTCAAGGAATGCACCCCCCGCTAACCTCTCTCACTCATCAGCTGATTACAGTGGCAAACGTCATTTGACCCACAGTTGATTTCCACTGAATTCAGTTGTAACTGTTACTGCTATTAGATAATTTCCCCTACAATCACGCAGTGAGAGCGTGTCTCTCTCTCTGTGTATATCTCTGCCCACAACCACAGACCTATCTCTCTTCTCTCTCCTGCTCCCTCTCTCTCCTCCCTCCCTCTCTCTACATATCTCTCAGTCTATCTCTGATTTGTTGCCACCCTGGGTTAGCACATTGGCATTTTGTTTACAAACAAATTGTCAGTTTCTTGCTTCTTGTTTGACCTGCGCAGTGGCAAAAGATACTTTTACTGTTACACTTACTGCTATTTATACGCTGCCCAGTCTCATGAATTTTCACTGCAATTATGTGCGTGTGTGTGTGTGTGTGAGTGTATAACAACTTCCGCATTGAAAATGTAGGCGCAAAAAACAAAAAAAAAAACAATTTTTGCAGCTTCTATTTTTGGGGGTCACCTTAGCATTTATTGGTGGTCCTCCTGCAGAAATGCGTGTATGTTTTTCATGAGCTGCGTTTGAAAATGCTGCAGAATATTGATTATTATTGCTGTTGCTGCAAATGGGAAATGTACACGTATGTAAAAATAAACAACCCCACAGAGGAGAGAGCAGAGGTGAGGAGTGTAGGGAGAAGGAGCTGCGCAGTCAGTTAAATTGCAGCCTACCTGGGAACTCAGTCAACCCCCTTTTTAATACCTCCAACTGTGTGAGAGTGTGAAATTATGACATCATTTCCTACTGGGTGACATTTTGAATGCTTAGCCACAAAATGCATAAATTTCGTTAAAATTTGGCAGTAGACAGACATATGCTGAGGGATCAGGTTATTCCCATCACACACATACACACAGACACACACATGTATATAGTAAACACAACAGCAACAACAACAACAAATTCACTTTCAAACTTGCCCTTTCTTGTTGTTGTTGTTTATATCATAAATCAGCTAAAAGGACGCGCTGCCTGGCACCAAAAAGAAATTGAAAACGAACACAAAAGGCAAACAGAACAAGGCACTTGATACCTACGTGTATGTGTGTGAATGTGTGTGTGTCTGTGTATCTGACAGATACATGTAATTACAGTTACAAAGAGTCGTTGACTAACTTTCGAATTATATGTAGTTTGAGTCACAGTCATTTTGGGATTAGCTGACACAAAGCCGCTTTCAATTGTCGCTACCTGTAATTATTATTATTGTTGTTGTTGTTACGGTTCTTACAGGTAAGACTCTGTCTGACGTCTGCTTTGGCAGTGCGTTAATGAAAGTCACTAATGCCAACTAATGATGACTTAATTGTTTTAGCCAGCCAGCCAAAAGGGCCAACAAGTCGCGACCGACCGCCCATAAAAGGCATATAGTCTAGTACAGAAATAAACTGGCACAAAGGAATTGGCCAGAACGAGTGCGAGTACTTGGCTATTTGCAGTTACCCTTTTCCCCCTCAATTTTAGTTTGTTATTTCCAGTTGTTGCCAATTAAAGTTGCTGCCTGCGATGCCTGCCGTCAGATTTTGGCTCGTTAGTTCAAGTCCAAGTCGTGCTGATCTCGGCCAAAACTAAAAATGTATCTGATAGATACACACACATACTGAACTCAACTCGACTCGTTGGCAACATCAGCTGTTCGCTGTTTATGTTTTTTTCGCGCTCATATCATTTTTCTTTCGTTGGAGAGACTGCGACTGCACAGAAGACTTGATTTATCGCCAGCTCACTCTAACTTCCAGTCTCCCATCTTCTATCCAAAAAAATAAAAAAAAAACAATACAATACAATGCAAGACCTGTTCTTTCTGCACTTTTGCTGCATGATTCACTTGGGGCTTGTGATTGGATTGAATTGTGTATTGTCTCCTTATATATAGAGGTATTGCCTATTGCCTTTGTTTGTACCCTCGTCAAGCAAAATCTAAAAAAAAGGTTGTATCAATCTTTTTATTTTTGTGGTTTCTAGACACTCTTTGATGTGCGCTTAGGCATTTCTTTTATTTACGACCCAAACACACAAATACGTATGTACTCACAGTTTCATGTACAAATTCTTGTCTTAGCCTTGGCACTTGGCCAACAAAAAAATTAAACGTCAAAATGAGAAAATATTAAGAAAATCAAAAACATACAGGTGACAGCATTTTGTTTAAAAATCACAACGCTTTAGATGTGTTCATTAATTCCACAGATTTTTAGACTGCGATTCTTACATGCATTTTTACAGGAAGTAAACTTAAAGGCTAATTAAGATGCTTATCAGCAAACAATGACTAAAAAAGTTTTTTCGTAATGCCAAACGTTGCATTCAGTTTTTCGCCTTGTGAACCATTTTTTTTATTGTCAATGTGATTTTCAGTTGGCTTTAATACATGACTGTTGACTGTTGACAGCACATAAACAGGTCCATGCGCTTCTTCGTCTTCTATTCTTGCCCAGTTATTCCCACAAAAAAAAAGCTGATAAAGATCTCAGTAGAAATGCTGAAAACGTGATGCAAGTCAAATTTATGTCTAATCGAAAAATGGAATTCCTGGAGAGGACAAAAACAAGTCAACAGATTCACAGTTAGAGATAAACTTTTGATAATTTATTATTATTTTTTTCAATTTAATTTTATGTTTTCCTAGATAACAGTTCCCAGAACTTTGACCTCGAATTTGACCCAATTATGGGTTAAATTTTGCAAAACAACTTAATGCACGATAAAATTGTCTCAATTATGTTGTGTGAAAATTTCAGCTTTCTAGCTTTAACCGTTTGGCCTACACGTTGATTCTCAGTCAGTCAATCAGGACAAAGAGTTTTATATTTATAGATATTAATATTATTACATATTAAGTTAGATAATTTTATTTTCAAAGTATTTTTGATACTTATAGTTCACATTAAATAAATAAATAAATCTGCTTAGGGTAGAGTATACGCATACTCATAGAACTTTTAGCTGAGCAGAGCATGGACATGTTCTGGCGAAGAACAGAACACGGGTCAGACTGAGAAGCAAACACACACACACTCACACTAATACACTCACACACATACGTAAAGTGTGAACTCTGCAAAGGTACAATCAGAATTTTTTAGTTTCCGTTTTTATTATTTTTTTTTTCTGTTATTCGCTCGGCTGCACTTTTCACCTATGTGTCTGTTTTATATACATACGTATGTAAATTGTGCATAAAACAATTTCAACAAGTTTATATGTAAGTTTGAGTGGTACATATGTATATGTACATACATATGTAGATTTCCAAAGAAATGGTCGCTTTTTGCTTCTTCATCTTCTTTGCTTATGCCATTTTTGTGTTCACTTCCGCAAAAGTTTTTGTTTTGCTTTTGCTTTTGCATTTGCTTCTTTTTTTGTTTTTGGTTTTTGATTTTCTTTGCTGTATTTGTGATTTTGTGATGGGGGTTAAATTTACACTTACTTGGGTTTATTGATCCACTGCAATTTAAGGCCCTTCGCTGCACACAACTTTTTATATCATAAAATAGATTTATTTCTCTTAATTTTTTCTTCTTAAATCAAAGTTGTCTAAAAAGATGAATCCTTCTCAAAACACTATTGATTTATGCTTGCATCAATATTTTTGACAAGTTTATATATTTTTGTTGTTGTGCAGAGTGCAGAATGTTTTTTTCTGAGGGAGGTGAGTTGAAGTGAAGTAGAAGCAAGACGAACAACACAAACTCCGTGACGTTTGCTAGCGACGACTGACGGCGAGCGAATGAAGAAGGCAAAAGGGGCCACAGTTGATGATAGTCAGTTTGTCGCTTGGTTGCTTGCTTGCTTGGTTAGTTGGTTGCTCGATTGTTGTTGCTGCTGTTGTTGCTGTTGCTGCTGGTGGTGTTGGTTGGTAGCTCTACAGCTGAGCTCGACACACTTACCCTGTTTTTGCTGGCACTGCCACACAAACAAACGCTGCTGCGCCTGTGCGAAAGACAGTTGCCCAGACTGCAAATACCCTGCACCAAGAAATAAAGCATCATGCTTTTAATTTTCTACTCAAAAAATATCAAAATAATATATCACAAAATAATCCTTATATTAATATAAAATGTTTTTAAGTTCCTTTTAAAAATTAATTGAAAAGCACACCTCATAGTGTTGTTAGGGTATCACACCGTCGATCTACACTAGCAGCAATTGTACATAATAGTCTCTTACTCTCTCTCTCTCTCTCTCTCTCTCTCTCTCATGTGCAGTTCTCTCCTGCAGACAACATTAGCAGCTGACTTTTGTTTGTACACAAAAATCATATTGCAACCGAGCGCAGTGAGTGAGACAGAGAGAAAGAGAGTATGAGCGATATTGAATTTGAGAGTGAGAACTGGTTTTTTGTGCAGACAAGCATCTTGGGAATAAAAGCAAATTTTAGAAATATACTTAGTGCCAGGGAATTTCAAACTATTTTGTAAAATTTGTGCAAATTAAACATTTATTAAAATTTATTTTTTAACATAGTGAAAACCTCTTAACCACGGTTGCCACAATTGGCGTTTGATGCAAAACAAAACAAACAGCAGCGCGCTCTCTCGCTCTCAGGATCCACACGCAACGCAAAACGCTTTCTGCTCTACTCTAAATCTGCAACGGTAACGGTAAAAGAAAATCATCTGGCAGCCCTGGCAAAAACAAAAAAAGTTGGCAACCTCTCGCGGCCCCCCTTTTTCGCACTATCAAAAGTGCGAAGTTTTTTCGCGATAAAAAAATTTAACTTTTTTAATTTTGAAAGAATTTTTTACTCAACTTCGCAACGCGAAGAGCAAATCGCACCAAACAATTTTAGATTCAACTTAATTAATTTACGAAATTTTGGATTTTGGTGTTTTTTTTAAATTGTTTTTATTTAATTGATTTTTGAAAACTTCAAATTTTCATTTCAAATTTAGCGCGCATTTTGCTGTTCTGTTAAATAACAGAATAACAAGGAAAGCTTACAGTTTTTAGTCAGCTTTTGCTCACCCATAACAGAGCCTGTTAATGCTCTATCGCTCGACCGTCACACAAGCTGTCGACCGCTTGGAGCTTAAAATAAAACACAAGATTTTGCAAGAATTATTTAATTTTGCAATAAAATTATAGATAAATTTACTCTCAAATCTTAAATAAATTTATTAATGACGTCACACATTAAATGCAACTCAAATGAACGAGCGAACCAGGCAACTGAACTATTTGAACTATAAGCAGTGATTTAGTTCGCTCAAAGAAATCGAACTTATTCTGAACAAATCGATACAGCTGTTATCGGCTATAGTTATCAGTGTATCGATAGCAGATGCACGTGTGGATATTTTTTGCAACGCATATTATTAAAAAAGTATTCTGAATCGTAATATAACGCGGCCATAGTTAATAATGGGACGTCAAAACCGCTCGCGCAAACGTCGCGATGAAATGAATGAAATAAAGAAGAAGCGCTACGACGCCAAGGAGTTGATTCGCCTCAAGAAGACGCTGGGACTCCTGGACGCCGATGGCAAGGAGATAAAAATGGAAATCGGCGAAGTCGCTGAGATCAAGACAGCCAAGGAGTTCAAAAGGGTGAGTTGTTCAGCACACAAACAAACACTGATCCCTTAACTAAATCCCAATTCCACAGGCAATGAAATCCAAGGAGGAGAGAGAACTGATGTACGAGCATCAGGAGAGTCTGGAGAAGGGGCAACAGGTGCCCCAGGTTAATGAGAACACAGGTGTTGAGCACGTGTACAACAGCAAAACCCTCAAGGATCAATTTGGCAACTATCCCGCGTGGTTCAAAAAGAAGAAGACTGCCAAGCGTCTACGCAAGAAGCAGCACGCCCAGAAAAAGAACTTCAAACAGGCCTGGACAACGGTCAATGTGCCGCTCTAAACTGAAGAAAACCTGGCAATTGCCACGCCTACTTTTTAAGCATAATAATAGTTTAGGAATGTTTGTAACCGATGCGCTACAAAAGCCAACTCGTAACTTGTTAGCAATAGAGTTTTTTTATTGCATATTAAAGCCTTAAAATTACACCGTACATAAATCGTTAAGCTTATAAACAAATAACACTAGGCAACAAAATTGCCCATTTTTGTTCTAGCCTTTACTAAACCGACTTTAATGATACTCTACAGATTTCGAATTTTTTGCCGCATTTTGAGTAACAAAATCGTAAAAAATAGTGCACAAAAAACATAATTTGCTTACTTTTTTATTCTATAACTATTCAAAAGATTTTTTATGACTTAAAATGTACAGAAAATAATGTAAAATTTAAACTAATAGCTAAAATGTTATATTTACATTGAAAAAAACTATTAACATAAATTTTAAACTTTTTTAGAATGATTAATAGATACATTCATTAGCTTCCAAGTAAACTGTAGAGAAAATACAAATTTTAAAAAAGTCAAACAATAGGATAATAGAAGTCCCATAAGTATCTTAAAAAGTAGATTTGGTTAAGGCTCGAAACTGGCTGTTACCTAGTGTAAATCTACTAGATACAATAACTGCCATGGCGAAAACATGAAATATCTTTATCTTTTTAACGCTTAAACTAAACGGAGAGCAGATTTCGATTTCGAGAATGGTAATGTCAAAAATGTTGTTAGCTGCATTGCACAGAGAGAATCACAGGGTGGGAAATTAAACAAATTCTAATAAAAAACAGACACATTCAAATCTATCCCCTACTGTATGGAACAATAGCTGCTTATGCTGTCCAAGACGCCCGTGGTGGCCGCTTCCAGACGACGTGTATTCGCTGTCCACATGTGCGACGTGGTGACCATAGACCGAGACGCGTTCGTAGGTCATTCGGATTTCTCGGCCAGTTCCATAGTTTCAGTGGAGTCGCCCTCCAGTTGTGCCTGCTGCTCCTCAATGTTGCCGTGCATGACATTTGGATTGCTTTTCAATACAGAGCCGCCCGTAAAGCCGAGAATGCCACATCCCACGGCTGCCAGGCCACCGGCTTTCATGCCCGCCACCATGCCAATGGGTCCGCCTACACAGGTGCCCAGCAGGGCGCCCACCACTGGATACATGGCCTTCTTGTAAGTGAGTGCATTGCGCAGATTTCGTTCGCCCACTTGGACATTCTCCAGCGCCTCCTCCGCATTATCCGCTATGGATTGCACGCTGACTGCCTGTTCCTGGGTCAACTCTCGCATGGTGTGAAACACGCCCTGCAAATCGTATATTTCATGCTGCAAACGCTCCATTTGATCCAAGCATGCTTGTCGTTGTGCCAACTGGTGCTCCTCCAGCTGAAAGTTGGCCTGGAGCTGGGGCAGAGTGTGCTGCAAGGCAGGCACATGGTCTATGTCAACGGCTTGTCGATCGTCGTCGTCGTCGTACTGGGAACCCAGCGTCGAACTGGGCGACTTTAGCTGCAATGCTGCATAGAAAAAATAAATTAGAGATTGCCCAGTAATAATGAAAATTTTGAGAGGTATTCCCGACACAAAATCAGATAAGTTTTGAATTTTTAAATTTATTTAATTGTGAAAGATTGCAATAGATACGCAGCCCTAGATGTGAGCTAAAAAGGTGTTACAGAAACTGAAGCTGAAGTTTGAAGACTTTAGAGAAGACTGAGATACTGAAGGATTTGAATGAATTTCAGTTTAAAAAATTAAAGAATACGGTAAACATTTTAAATCTATATGTTTATTTATTCTGTGAGCTAACTTATCTTTAAGACAGCGTTGGGCGTGTCTTTGCTTCTGCTGTGTTCAGTGCTCTATCCGTTTTACTTTGATAAAATCAACTGCAGATCTCGAGCGAGTTGTCACTAACATTTAAATTGAAATTTAACAGCCTAATAATCAGCTCTTCATGAAATCTATTTAAAATTCTGAAACTGTTTCCGGAATACCCCTATTGTAGTGTACTATAGCTTTACCTGCAAATTTGTTCATGCCCTCGAATGCTTTGGTTTTGCCTGGTTTCATCAGCTGATCGAAACGCGCTTTGTCCTCGTCCCGCAGCTTCTCCCGCAGCGTGTCCATTTCGAGCAGCAGATTCTTGATTTGCTTGATCACCCGCATGGCGTTCAGTTCCTCCTTCTTGATCTTTTGCCAGTCGCCGAGTGCCAGACTCTTTTCAATGTTGCTGCGATGATTCTGCAGCAATCCGAGATGATGGGGAACTGCCATGTCCTGGAAACGCTGCACAGAGACCTCGGCCTGTTTCAACGGCAGTTTATCGTCCGTCATCGTTGCACTTTGATCTGCTTTTGATCTGCTTGCGAAGTGAAATTGTCAATGAATCTCTGTTGTGTTGTGTTGTGTGGATTATGCGGGCGATTCCCACATTCATCCACAATTTCTCATTTGCAGACGCGCAACCACAAAAAAATGCAGTTTGTGGTCGCCCTTTTCCTCCCAATCGAACTATCGACACACAGCTGCCTTTGCAAATCACTAAAATCCGTTTATTGCCTTTTCTAAATTCCGTTTAGCACTGATAATATTTCTTTTGTTTTGGTTTCTATTAAATTTGCAGCTGTTTTTTGCTTTAATATTTCACGACGCACAACAACAAAAAAAGGTTACGCTCTCCCAATCACGGTTGCCACAACTGTCGTTTTTGCGCTAAAACTGGCTCTGTTTTAGTGAATTTGTGGTTACGCTCTCCCAAATTCTTTACACAAACAATGTGACGTCACAAATGTAACTTAACATTTGTTGATACACAATTAACAGCACACTCCCACATAACAAATCTGTTATCTTAACACTGACTGCTATACAGCGCTGCCAACTTACTCGGCAATCCTGTCAGCTGGCAACGCCAAACCGTTGAATTTGGCGCGCGGCTCGTTTGAAATTCAAAAAAATAAAATGACGAATACAAAAATGTATTTATTGGTGCACTATTTTCTCATATATATTATATACAAATACATGCAAATACTAGACACATACACGTAAATATAGCAAATTGTGATCTTAAAAACTAGAGCTTTCGTTTTTTATTAATTAATACATACATTTATGACACGTTCGCTTAAGTACTACAATAAATGAACTTAAAAAGTTGTATATTGCTTTTTAGAAACTACGGAGGCACTCGCGTTCGGGAATGGCTTACAAGCAGGAGCAGCTACAGTTACACAAAAACAAAAAATGGATACGTTTTAAAATTAACTAAACTTTTAATTGCTAGCGCTTAAAATGCAGTTCTGTGTTGGCGCTGGCAAAAAAAAGACTTTCCCAACTCAATTCTAAGGACAATTGGAATTTGGGCCATTTCGACATTTCATCAGAAGGTTCAACATGCCCTCCAGCTTGTTGGTGCGGGACTCTGTTTTGTAGAGACTCGTCTGTATGCGACTCACATCCTGCGTTTGCTTTTCCTGCAAGGGAAAATGAAAATGGAAAATGTTTAGTAAATTTTAGAAAAAAACAAGGGGAACTTGGGTCCCCGACTATAGAACTATAGTCTTAGTTATTTGCTTATTTAAATAAATATTAAATATTTTTCATTACATAAACTTGCTTGTTTGGCCAATCTTGTTGCAAAGAAGTAGGATGATAGCTTATTATAATAGATAACGTTATTTACCAGTGTGCTCAGCCTGCTTTTTAGGGTGTCCACCACGCTGTAAGTGGCCTGCAAGGATTTCTGCAGCTCATTCGTGTGCACTCGCTCATTGGCCAGCGATCGTTCGATCTTCTGCAGCCGCGTCGCGACCTCCGCGTCCGTATCATCGATGTCGTTCTCCAGATCACGCGCCTCGAACGCATCATCCGCGTGGGACGAGGTCTTGCGGCAACTCTGCTGATCCGCCTGCAGGATGAAGCCGTGTCGACAGCGACAGAAGTAGGAGCCAGGAGTATTGACGCATTGCTGATCACACGGTTTCTCCGTCTCGCATTCATTCACATCCTGCTCGCAATAGCGACCCGTGAATCCCGTTGGACAGCTGCAGGTTTGAGGCGCCGTACAGTTGCCCCCGTTATGACAACGCAACGTGCAAATAGCTACAAAAATAAAGGAGTTTATTAAGTAACTACAACAAAATTACACAAAAAATAATTATTTTAAACTTTACATAAATTATTATTGTGGTTCTTAAAGACTTTAAATTAGTGAGAAAATAAGTTAAGAACTACTACGGAAATGAATCTTGGAAAGCAAGCTAGAATCGGTTGGGAATTTTAAATCAAATATTTCAAATATTGTTACTGAATAATCAAATTAAAGTCTTTGATTATTAGTTGAAAAACATAATTCAAAATTAGTTTTAAATACTATTAAGTACATTTTTGATTTCAAGAGATTTCCATCTTGGTTTTCATAAATGTAATATGATGAAAATTAAGTAATCATCGTCTTTTTCTGGTTGCCACTGCTACTCACGTTTCATGCACGCATCCGAGTGCGGCGTTTCCCGGCTCCAGCCCGAGCAGCAGTCGTAGGACATCTGCTGTGCCGGCTTATGCTTGATGACATCCCGGTAGGCCTGCTCGTGCACCAGCTGGACTCGCGTGCACATCTGTCCGGCGTGCGTGGGCGGCTGACAGGGCGTGCTGATGTGTTTCCAGGTGGGTCGCGTGTACACCTCCGTTGTCTTCACCGGCATCGTGATTGTACGCTGCTGCACGCAAATGTGTCGTCTATGTGAGACAGAGACAGAGAGAGAGAGTGAGAGATCAGCACATTTTTAACGACCCACAATCAACGCATCAGAAAGAGCAACAGCAAAAGCAAAAGTGAAATTGAAACTGAAACTGAAAACGAAACTGACTTTTCCAGCTGGCCGTAAGACTGTCAGACTGTCAGACCGAAAGACAGCCAATTACTGTCATAATAAAGACTGGACAACAGGTTGGCCAGCAGACGCCCAGCAGACGCTGTTGCATCTGTCGGTCTGGACAATTGTCACAAGTGTCCCGAGTGCGACATCAAATTTTACAACTTGCAGTCAACACGTCACGAGAGTTTTGTTGGTCAAATCAGCGATGAAAACTATTTGAAACGATTTTCTATGCACTGGCAAATTTCAGCTCAGAAGTGGAGGCGGTAGTACACTGATAAAAAAAAGAGCAGCACTTATAAAAAAAAGGATTTCAAATAACTATTATTATATAATCCATTTTTAAAATATGTCGACTAAAGGAGAAAAACAAAACAAATAAAAATAAACAGGAATCTTTGTTTAAGAAGTGCATCGTTTTTATTTATCAGTGTATGAACATATATTCAATTAATGATACTGGTTTGCATTTTATCTCACCAAAGAGAATTTTAAGATCACACTTGAGTAATGAAAGAGAATATGTTCAACTCAGAAATTTATACTCAGTAAATAAAATGCTTTTTTAAGTAACTAAAAAGTTTTATTTCAGGTTTGAAGCCCAGCTTATTTATTAAGTATACTCAATTTCTGCCCAGAAGGTCAACAAAACCAAACATATTTATAAGCTCAACATGTCGTATACGCAATAAAGTTGAAAAATGATTAAATTACAGTCACTGTCAAACTGTAATTTATGTTTCAACTCTAGCGTAATAAAATTGAATAATACGAATATTTATGGCATATAATATGATATGAACACAATGGCAGTGCTTGTCAAACTATTAACGCAAAACTGTAAACTGTAAACACATTGTAAGACCGCAAAGACCTTTGGCCGCAAGCGGCAAGCAGCAAGAGCCGCAAACACACACACACCCATAAATGCTGATAATAAGCAGTTTTTGAAATTCCATTTTTTTGTTGTCGATTTTCGAACTGCCAAAAAGCGCAAAAGCACAAAAAAACAAAAACGAAAACAATAAAAGCAACAAACTGTTGTCCGAGCGCGCATCCATAAATATTGGCCAGAATGTAGGGAACAGGAGCTGGGAGGGGAAGAGGAGAAGGAGGAGGCAGAGAGGAGTAGGAGTAGGAGCCAATCGCTGCTGGTTTGCTGGTGTCGTAATTGGCAAAATGCGG
The DNA here is from genome assembly GCA_037043435.1 of Drosophila suboccidentalis. Lineage (NCBI taxonomy): Eukaryota > Metazoa > Arthropoda > Insecta > Diptera > Drosophilidae > Drosophila > Drosophila suboccidentalis. The sequence goes on along the minus strand of JBAMBK010000520.1, from coordinate 84,238 downwards.
GCCAAAGCCAAACAATTGCAGGCGCATGACATGGTCAGTGGCTAACTGACGAACTGAGTGACTGACGAACTGACTGAATGACTGAATGACTGGCTGACTGTTGACTGTTGACTACCGCTTGGAGCTGAAGCTGAAGCTGGAACTGAAGCTGGAACTGAAACTGGTGACGCTGCCTGTACCGTTGCTTACGAAAATTTGTGACTTGGCCAGGCTAATAAGTATAAGAAAGAGACGTAAGCAAAGTAAAAGAAGGCTGGCCAAGTCAGTGGCCAAAGTGGCACCGTTTGCAACGGTCCTTGGCAGCTTTTGGAACATTTAAGCAATTTCTTTATTGCAGGCCCATGCATATTTATTTATGCATACTCGCACATACGGGACAGGCAGGCAGGCAGGCAGCTCTTAACTGGACTGCCTCTTGTACCATAATTCTCACGTTATTTATGCAACAACACAGTTCACAGTGCGCACAGTGTTCTCAGCATTAAGGGCGCCAGCAGCAGCAACAACAACAACAACAACAACAACAAAATACGGAAGTTTTTCTTTTGTGAAGAAAAGAAAAAAGAAAAGAAACTGTGCCAACAAAGTGCAACATGAAATGTTCATTCTCCAACTCAGACTCATTCCAATTCGCGTTCCCATTCCGCTGACGGCATAAATCTTTGGCAGCTTCCCCATATATCCACATCCATATCCACATCCATATCCATGGCCGTTTCATCCGGCGACCGCCTGCAGGGCAGTCCAAAAAACACACATGTGCTGGTATTTAAAATGCGCCTTTGTTTAGAAAAAACGTTTAGACTACAAATTAAATTTGAATTTACATTTTTAATTGTTTAACGCACGCTGAACACCTGTGGCTTCAGCTGCAACTTCATCGCTCTGACCAAAAACTCTGCATCAAAACTCACCTAAAAAACAAACTCAAAAATATTTAACAGCAGCCGTTATACATTGTATCTTGTTGTACTTTTTATATACATATGAGGCGAAACTTTGGACATTTTATTTTATGAAAAATTATAAAAACATCAATCAAAATGTATTTCACATGAAATTGTATATTGCATGCTGGGCAATTAATCAAAATAATTTAAAACTGTTAAATTTTATAAGAAGTGCAATCGCCATAAGCTTTCCTTCTGCACACAGACAGACAGACAGACAGTGAGACAGATGGACAGACATGGCGAACATGGCCCAGGTTTTGGGTCTGAGCATTAAGTGCGGTTTATTGATTTACGATTTATTTTTATTGAACGCCAAACAGAAATTGATGAGCCTCTCTGAGCCTCTGTTTCTGTCTCTGTTCAGTTTCTGTTCAGTTTCTGACTCAGCATCAGTCCAGACTGCAGGCCAAAAGTTTGACCCCCAGCCTGAGTGTGTGAGTGTGTGTATGTGTGTGTGTGCGTGTCTGTGTGTGTGGGCGTATACTTAATGGACTGCATTGGCTGGCTTAATAAATGACTGAACATACTATTATATTTATAGACTCAAAAGCCAGCCTACAACTTTGTAGGTCTCCAATTCAAATATAAAATTAAATTTCTTATCAATTATTTCAAAATGCTCAAAGCCTTTAAATATGTTTATTGCACAAATTTATTTGTTGTTGTTGCTATGAAACATTTATTTATTTATGTATTTAATTTAGTTTTGGAAATTTAAATTTCAAACTAAATGCATTAAAAGTCTTATCAAGTTTTATTGAAGTTGATTAAACTATTTGTTAAATTGCTAAAGCTGGTGATGTTTAAATACATTGAAGAAACAACCAAAAAACTCTTTGAACGAAATTAATAATATTTAAAAAATAATAAATATTTTAAGTTTAATTTAGCAGCCAAAATAACATTACGCTTGAAAATCTGTTCTGTTTTGACAAAGATTTTACATCACTAGATAAAGCTTTAAAATAACATAAAATTGTTAAGAGAGCATTAAATATTGTCAATCTGCAAATTACAGAATTATAATACTCTAACTTTATTGTTGATTTATTTGTTTTTATCTCATAAAATGCATTTTCTTAAATTATGTACAATCTAGTTATAGCAGCAATAAAAAATTAATTAAGTAAGATTTTATTTAAATACAACATAAAATGTCTGTCAATAGTTTCAAGAAATTAATTAAGCTCAATAAATTATAGTTAACAATGCCCTTTGTTTATGTTTAAATCCTTTCATTTGCTGTTGTCTTATAAGTATAAAATATCTTGATTGCTATTGAAGTTGAGAGAATCGTTGCTTAAGTCAATTTTCTTTTGTGGCTCGATGAATAAGTATATTTATGTAAAGCTAAAGCCTATAGAAACTGAACAATAGGAGGGCTTAAGCAAGTGAATGGGTTCGATTAAAAGACTGAATACGAGTGAATCGTTCGACTTGAGCTACATATAGGTAAATCATTTTTATGAGCTGTTTCTTGAAACTAGCCCCACTCGGGGGTCATTTTCTCACAATCGACGCGTCGAGGGAAACCAGTTTATATAAATGTGTTTTGTCAATGTTTACAACTGCAGCGAAAACGCATTTAAAAAGCAGTTAAAATACTGGCAACAAAAGTTGGCGACACTTAACAGCTATAAACCGCTTTAACTTTGGCTCTAACTTTGGGCTTTAACTTTGGCTATAACCAAACTATGCAAAGCGGAAAACTGCAGTTTTATATTTTTTTGAAAATATACATATAATAATAAAAATATTGTTTATAGCTGTGCTCAATTTGCATATATGCGAATGTGTGTTGAAAACGTGGTGAAAACGTTTAAGGTCAAGACAAGAAAACCGAGTTAAGGAAAAGCAAAGCAAATGAGTTTAGAGAGTAAAGTTAAGAGTTAAGGCCCAATCTATGGCTAACTGTACTATCCAATTGTGGTTTTGTGAAATGGTCAACTAATCTGATTTGTTACATGAAATTAGAATCTAAATTGGCTCGGCCAACAGCAGAATGCAATTGCAGCTGCCATGGCCAGAATGGGATTGGATAGGATGGGATAGAAAAGTGCAGGCCAGGCCAAAATGCATCATTAGGCATTTGCAACTGGCAACTGGCAACTGGCAACAGTGACTCCCACTACCCCGTAACAGCAACACGATGACAACCACGACAAGAGCAAGAGCAACAACCACGACAAGATGAAGATGAAGAAGAAGCTGAAGCTGAAGCTAAAGCAGAAGAAGTAGAAGAACAACTGCGACTACATTGCATTTTTAGACATGCTTCCTGGTGCCTGACTAGGAGTAGTCGCCGTTTTAGCCAAAGTTGCAATTGCCTGGGCTGCCTCTTTATTTGGCTTTTTACTTAGCGTAAAATGCAAACGCCCCTGTGACCACAACACAAGATACGACCAAGAAAACGACGACGACCGAGAAGACGACGCACTGCATCAGAATTTCTAATAATATTTCAGCCATGTCCATCGCTGGCAAGTGCAGCACAACATTTGCCGCTTTTAGTTATTTTATTTTCTTCTTTACTTTTTTTTTATTTTGTACTCAAGAATTATTACAGCACTCAGCGGCAGCAGGAGTTGGTTAATCTATATGTACATAGTCGACTTGGGCATACTCTAATTTTATTTTTAAACTATTAATGTGCTGAAAAAGACTATTGTCATTTTAATCATCAATATATTGAAATAATTTTTATTACATTTTATATTTTATTAATTATATTTTTAATTTGCAATGTCAGCATTAATATGATAATTTTTTTTAAAAATTATTTCATTGTTGTTATTTTGATATTAATATTTTTTAGATTAATATAACTATTGTTTACATTAACTAATATAATTTTCATTTATTTTATATGACTTTCTATTTTTGTAAAAAATATAAATTTAGTTGTAATTTTTAATAGATTTTGTTACTTTTTCATCACAATTTATTTTTTTTTATTATTATCATGTTATTTACATTAAATGGTTCATAGTTTGTTAATCCTAGCTATTCGATTAATTACATACAAATAAATCTTTCAATAGCAGACGAACTAGAAATAAATCTTTAGAAAGAGCTAAAAACTCTGTCAAAAACACAACTTGATAAGTTTGTTAAGCGAATATCTATTAACTTTAGTTACCAGTTTTATCAAAAAATGGTTATACCTCTCGTTTCACTAACAACTTCAGTGCATAGAAGAAACCGCCAGTCACGGATCTGTCTAACCGCATTGAGTCAGTTCTAATTTGGCCGTAAATTTGTCTTGCTCGCAGATTATGCAATAAAAATCGCACAAGAGACTTTTCCTCTTCCAATGCATTGGCGAAAAGCGAAAAGTGAAATGAAAATTGCACTAGTCCGCTTGTCAGACTGACTGTCTCACCAAACTCTCAACTCTCTGAGACTGAGACGGACTGGGAGGGGGAAGATCAAGTGCCGCAAGCGGCAAACGCATTGAACGTAATGTGAGGTGGAATTGAAGGTGGAGTTGAAGTTGGGCCTGATTATATGCTGAGGAAGTGGAAGTGGGCCCCAATAAGCCAAAGAGTGCCAAAAGGGCCCAAAGTGGGGTTCAGTAACCCTTTGGACGAGTCTCGAGCACATTTTCCATACAACATACAACATTCAACATACAACATACAACATAATCGAAGCCGATAAGCGATCTCTTTTGCCATGGGCCTGTCAATGCAATGCGCCCTACTAATGCGGCCCTGTCTTGCAACCCGAGTCGTCGTTGTTGTTGCAGTTGTTGTTGTTGTTGTTTATTGTGTGTGGAGTGTCGAGTGTGAGAGACTGGGTGTAAAGCATGATTAATGCCCCAAACTTGTTTAAACAACAGCCGTGTCGAGCCGTGGCCGAAAATCCGATTAGTGTGAGGCAGCCATGAGCAATATGCAGAAGCCTCTCTCAGACCCAAACCCAGACCCAGACCCAGATTCACAGCCACACAACACAAGTCCAAATTCGTATGGAGACGTGCACGATTTCCATTTTTCGATGGAAACTGCTAACAAAAGCGGCGCGCACAACAAATTTTCATCAAATTAACATATTTTCGGCTGTTATTTTGTGTGACTCTCTGTTAAAGATTGAAATCAAACGAAAATGGCGTGAAAAAAGGTTTTTTTTTGTGTAACTTGCCACTGCCGAATCAAAAAAAAAAACGAAAAATTAGATTTGAAAGCGGCAACTTGCTCCACTAACGATGAAGTTATTGTTTTTGTTGACATTCCCCCCCGTCTTCAGTCATCTACACAGAAAAAAAAAAAATTACTTTAATATTCAAGTTTAACATTCAATATTTAATATAAAATGCAAACAATCAGTATTGAAATAGTTAAAGAAAGCTAAAAAAAAAATTTGATTTCACTAAAGCCCCATTCAGACGAGCACTTTTTCACCGACACTTTTTGTCAAAAAACCGTCCGTGTCTCTCACCATCGCTCACTGATGGAATAGAACGTGTTCTATTTCCATCGGTGAGCGTCGGTTTTTTACCGACGCCTTGAAATTTTGTATGGTTACGCGACACGGACAGCTTTTTGACAAAATATGACAAAAAGTGGCGGTGAAAAACTGCTCGTCTGAATGGGGCTTAAAAAAATTCTCAAAAGGGCTCCGATAATCAAAATATCATCAAATATTCAAATATTAAATCAAATATTTCGTACTTGGTTTCTGAAAATTTCGGAAATACCGAACTTCTGACTTGTTATTTTATCCCGAATTCCTAAATTTTTTTTACTGTGTACCCCTTTTTGAAACTGTAGCGCCATCGGCTCACTTTCCAGCTGCAAATGCAGTCGTCATCTTATGGTATCCAATTGCAACATAATTAAGTAAACCAAATGTTGCATGCCGTGTCTCGTTCTCTGTCTCTCTCTCTCTGTCTCTGTCAGTGTCTCTTATCTCTCTGTTGGTGTGGTGCATGTTATATGGAATTTTGTGCGTCATGTTGTTGCAAGTTGCTCGCAGTGTTCGGTGCTCAGTGTTCAGTGCTCAGTGTTCGTGTGTGGCACAGACGCAGGCGCACAGTTTTGTTGTCTTTTGTACTCGTGTTATGCCTGCAAGACAAAGCGCCAACCCCCCCGACAACCCTCCTACAACCCGCCACACCCTCTCACAGTCTCAACGAACAAGTTTACATGTAATATGTCTGCCCAGCTGTCTGTCCGTCCGTCCGTCTGTCTTGAGCCTGGGCCTGGCAGCATTGCATTAACCCAATTTTCAACTTGAGATGCGAAGCTGCGTGATTTGCAAATTACAGTGCTCGTTGTTGTTGTTGTTGTAGTTGTTGTCATTGTCGTTGTCGTTGTTGTTGTTGTTGTTGCTGCTGCTTTGTGAATGTCTGAGAGACAGAGTGTCATGTGTATCTGGCTGTCTGTCTGTCCCTCTGTCCATTTGTCCGCCTGTCTCAATTCTGTGTGACTTACTCAATTCTAACCATATAAAAGAAAGAAACAACAACAACAACACACACTAATTGCATTGATCTTTGTCTGACTTTGCAGGCTAACACTTGCCCGATTAAGTCAACAAAAACGTGTGCTCAACAAAAAAAACAGTTAACTGTTCCGAATTCCATTTCCATAAATGCAATTAATCACCTTTTTTCTGAGGCTCAACAAATTGTGGCTGGTTTCCGTTTTCAAAAGTTTCACTTTGAAATTAATTACGAAATGAAAAGTGATCAAATAATTGGTTTGTTTTCATACATTTTTTAATAAGTATGAAATAACAATTTAAAAAATTAATTACGAAACTAAAAGTGATTAAATAATTGGTTTGTTTTCATAAATTTTTATATAACTATGAAATAACAATTTAAAAATGTTTAGTTATTCCGTTTTGAATTTTGTAACATATTACTAAATTTTGTAATTTTAAATAGCTGACACATTTTCAAAATTTGAATTCGCACAGCTTTTTAAAACTGAGTTAATATCATAATCAAAAGTATATCTTATCATGATTTGATTGTTAGCTTGATTCGCAATTCAAATCTACTTATATTGAATGGATAAACAGCTTCCAAAAATGTTCTATAAATTTTAGTGTTAACTTCTTAAAAATTAAAGCAAATGTTTTAACATAATTTTGAATAAGGATAAGAATTTAATTTAATTTTTTATCATTTCTTTTTCGTCAAGTTTATGATAAAATTTAAATTCTGATAAATTTCCTGAATAAAAATAAAAAAATTCTTCAAATTTTGTGAAAATATCTTTCTGATAAAACTTTGCCATTAGTTCATTCGTCCAAATTAATTATTTTGGAGTTTATCTACATAGAACTCACTCTCTTTTATCGACGCTCTTCTTGAGACTTCAACAACTTAAAAAGCCTTAAATGTTTTTATTACCGTCTACTTCAGCAATATCATAAAATAAAACCTCTTAGCCCCATTTAGTTCTATCAGCCTTTTCTGTCTTTTTTTTTTAAATTTAGCTGCATCTTGTACCTATGTCATTTAGTCTGTTGCAAATTTGCAGTGTTGTGTTGTTGCACGTGTTCGCAATATGGTTAGGCAACCAGAGTCAAGTTTATTTTCTGAGCGTCTCTAAGGAAAAACTCATTAAAGATGAAGTTGCAGCCGTTGCCGTTGCCAAGGTTTTACCCTTGATAGCCCCGACTGATGATGGCATGACTTGGACTTAAGATAAGGCAGCACAGACATGTTGCCGTGGCACGTGTAGGCGTGCCCCATGAGGCATAATGCTTCACGCTGCAAAATGTTAACGAATTTTCACAGGCCGCATTCTAAGTGGAGTTTTTCCAAGCGCAGCATATCAAATCATTCATTGACTCGAGAGTCTGGGCTTCGTAATTATTGTGCAGGCATCGAGTTTGGGCCAAGTTGTTTGGGCCGCCTTCGATTGTTGACAAGCAATTTGCAAGGCGGCCAACTGCAGCTTTGGTTGCAACTCAGCTGTGCGTCAGCTTGTGGCAATGTTAGAGGGTCACAAAGTTGCATAAAGTGCACATAACTCTTTTGGTTTCATTTTGTATTGTTGTCTCATTTGATTTAAGTATTTCTGCCAATTGTTGTCGTTATTGTTGTTTATGGACATGGTTGCTTGTACGATTGCTTGTAGCTTCGATTGAAGTCAAGGTTCTGCTTTGTTTCGAATACTCAGAGGTTGCTAAGATTAAAAGATTGTGGCAAGTGGCCTTTCGAATGATTCCCCCCAAAAATAAAGTAAACACCTTGTGGCAAGACCCACAATCAATTCCTGTTGCACTGTGACGCAATTGGCGCCACACAGTCAAATCTTCAATCAAAGCGTGCGCCAAATACAGACATCCATCAATTGTCAGCTGCCACAACTGCAACAGCAACATAAATTAAAATCATCAACAGAAGCAACATGAGGCTGGCAAACAAGAGGGAACGAACAAGGGGCAACTTTATAAATATACATATATATTTTTGTATAGTATCTGCAAATCGGCGCATATTTGACGCTGATTAACACCGAGTTACAGCCGGCGGCAAATGCAATTGAAACGTTTCGCGTTGCACGTTGCAAGTGGCAAGAGGCAAAGAAAAAAAAAAACGTTGCAGCGTGTGAATCTAACCATGGACCATAATATGAGCAGTCATTTCCATATCCATTATTGCAACGAGCAACCAACAACGAGCAACTTGCAACATTGCAACTGCCTGTGTTGCACGTGCAGTGCTTAAATAAATAGAAATCGAGGCAAGGCAGCGATAAGTATTTTTTGTTGTTGCTGCCGTGTCGCCTACGTTTTCAGTAGTGTGCACAGTGCCACCAAAACAAGTTTGTAGAACACATGCCACATGCAAGTGGCACCACTGTGCGGCAATAGCAATTTATGACTGATGATGCGAATGCTACGTTTGCCTCCTGGCGGTTTTTGGCAGTTTCCGTTGTTGTTGTTGCTGCTGCTGCTGCTGCCGCATTAATCAAAATGTGTCATAACTAGCAGGTAAATTGCAACAAAGCTGCAGCCAAAACAGAGCAACACCTTCCAACTCGGACTAAGGCGTCAGTTTTCAGATTGCGCATACGCCGCGTTTGCCACTTTGCCACTTTGCTATTTGATGCTGGTTGTTAACTGTGCTGTTGTTGTTGTTGTTGTTGCTGCATTGTTGCGTTGCGTGTGTATGTGTTGGCATGTCTTTGCCCTTAAGTAGACGCACATTAATTCCAATTAGAAAACATCAACACTGCCAATTGAAAACTCGTTAAAGTTCATTACCTTAAAATGACCATGCAGACAGCAGCAACAACAACTACAGCAACAACAACAACCACAACAACAACAACACTTCAGCTGGCAAGTCAATGCCATAGACACAATCTTGGCCAGATCGTGGCTTCGTACAATTGCGTTATATATTTACTTGTAGTTACATTTAAGGAGCTGCAACAAGTGCGCATTGATTTGTTGCAATTGACACAACAATTGAAAAACTAAACAAGTCGCGCACTGCACTTAGCCTTGAAGCTAATAATACCAATACCAATACCAACACCAAGCTCACACTTCAATTAGAGATGGCAGAGACACAAAGAGAGACCAATATCCAGTTCAATTAGAGATGAGCGCGTGATACGCTGAAGAAGTTTTCATCAATATTTTTTTGATTATTTTGCATATTGTTTTCTATCTGTTTTCCTGCTTCTCTAGAATTTAAAAAAGAATAGTGTGACCACACAAAATTTAGAAAATATGCAAATAAACTACAGTCGAACTTCCCTAACTCGAACTTCCCTAACTCGAAGTTTCTCTAACTCGAACAAAATCGAGTGGCAATAGCGTTTACTAGGCAAATTCCATACAACTTTACTTCCCTAACTCGAACTTCCCTAACTCGAATTTCTCCCTAACTCGAACAAAAATATTGGCCCGTACTTCTGTAAGTCGAATTTTTCGGGAAAATCTCCAATAAAGTTTGAATTTTTTTTTCTTTTCTGCTTTATGCTTTTGTTAACGGATCGTTTGGATATGTAATATTGATGTACATTAACATATGGTGATGTAATATGATAAAATATTGCATCAACAATTTTTTAGGCTTGTGAAATTGCTATAGGAAAGATGTTCGAAATATACTTCTTTGTCAGCGCACCAGCTCAATAATATTTACCATGGCACCAGCACGTGTATTCAAATTTTTATCTCTTTAAGAAATTTTTAAACTTATTTGTTAAGAAATTGAAAAGTGGACCAGTTTCCATTATATTAAAAAATGGAAAATTAATTATGTCATTTGAATCGGGAACGTCTTCTGGATATAGCAAAAGAACGATAAAACCTATTTTTGAGAATATCGACAGGCCTTGAACAAACTAAAATTTTTTTTGTTGAAAATAACAAGAAAAGTTTGCAATTTGAAATGTATTTATGAATGAATGAAATTGTAGTTTCATTTAAAAAACTAAAAAAAAAAAATTCCCTAACTCGAAGTCTCCCTAACTCGAACTTTTTTCGTGGATAATGGTGATTCGAGTTAGGGAAGTTCGACTGTATTAAATAATAATAAATATTAACGAGCAAATGTTTCTTAAGTGTGGTGAAAAATCGTTTTGATTATTTTGCACCATATTTTCCATTTTATAATTCATTTATATAAAAGTGTGATCGCAGAAAATTTGGAAAAAATGCGTTTATCAAATTAAATATTAAATAATATGCTCATTAAATTATGTCTCAATTTTTTTTCAATATCAGTGCTGTTTATTTGACATAGTGTGGCCAATGCACGCTAAGAAAATGTTTAAAAAAAAATAATAATAAGTTACCTAATAAATAAAAATATAGTTCTTGTTATACTATGTAATCAAAATATTTTTTAATTTTTGCTAAATTGTTATAGAACTTAGTATTCTTTTTAAATGTTTTTAATATTATCAAATTAAATATCTAAAATTATTTTATTTAAAAAAAAAAAAAAAAAAAAAAAATATCTAAAATAATATCCCCCAAACTTAAAAAAATACTATAAAGTACTATGCAATAATTACTCAAATATCTGTTAGTATATTTCATTATAATTTCTGCATTTTAATATTCTTTTTTTGCTTCTTTGCTGTGCTCAAAATCTTATCTTTTCTCTGATCGAAATCTGATCTTTTTTAAATGTTTTTATTACAGCAAATAAGTCGCATGCTCAACTCCAATTAGAAGCAAGGTAGCTGGTAAATTAGCAAATTGTTCGGTTAGTTGAATCACTTGCAGCTTTTAAATTTGTTGCATCTGCTTGGGGCTGTTGTCTTGCAGTGACATTGAAACTGAAGCTGAATCTGAATCTGAGGCTGGCGTGTCATAATATTTAAATAATTTATGAGCGATAAGATAAGCTGCTGCAAAGGTAAACTAGCGGCGACAGCTTTGGGGCAATTTATGGCTGCCATAGCCTTGACTCTTGCCCAGCTGCCAGTTGATAAATGCAATTGGACACGCCCCGGCTGAAAGACGCTAAAAGAGAAGACTAAAACAAATCACGCATACGCCCCAATGCACGACGAAAATATTTTAATTACACAGAAAAAACAAAATCATTTCTATATTTGAGTTTTATAAGTATATATTCAGGATATTAGTGTTAAGTTAACACAATATGCGGATGAAATGGCAATCAATCATTATTAAAATAGTCAAAAATTCTTAAGGAGTTAAGCAATTTTACTTGGCCTAAGAAAATTCGAGATTACCTAACTTCTGATACCGCATCGGATTGATCTTATCCCAGAATCCCAGTTATTTTTTAAATATATTAACTTACCGTTCCATCTCCTTGCCATCTGTGGGATAATTGCGACTGATTGTGTTTGTCTCATAGGGATCGTCGGTGGTGCTGCTGGCGGGTGTGGTGGTGGTGGTTGTAGTGGTGCTGGGCGCCGTTGTGGTGTAGCTGTAGCCACGTCGCGCTGGCACCAGCGGTGGCACCGTGCCCATCGTGTTGGCCCGTCGATTGAGATTCGGCGGTGGTGCAGCGGTGGTTATGGGTGGCACATACTCATAGCCACGCCCACGACCCGTCACCCCAATGAACTCCACATCCTGTGTGTTGTCCTCACCCTTGCCGGCATGCGGGGGCAGCGGCGGTGGCGGTGGGCCAAAGGTATTTGTATAGATGTTGTATGTGTTGTAGTCCCACTCGGTGGGTTTGTGGTGCTGATGGAGCCGCCGTGTCAACACCTTGTTGTAGGGATTGTGCGAGTGGTGCAGGCGACGCAGACGCGTGACTTGCGGTGGTGCCAGTGTCACGCCCGGCAACAGCTCCACCTCAGACTTGACATTTGTGTGGTGCAAATGTTGCAACTTATGCGAGCCAGCAACATGATGACGATGCTGTCGATGTATCCGATGGCCATGCAAACGTGTATTGTTGTTGTTGTGGTTGGTGTTGTTGTGACTACCTGTTGCTGTTGTCGTTGTTGCCAGCAGCAACACTGTACAGCAGCACAGAAACAACATCGAACTGAACATTGTACTATGCTGCATCATCATCATCCACTTGAACTCTGCTTATGCCGAAATTGAACTGCAAAAAGTGGTAAAGAACAGAGAGAGAACAGGAATATCTTTATTATTAAGTGACGAATCAAGTGCTCATACACATTGCCATTCAACATTCACTTTCGATCCGTAAACTCATTCAAATTCCTAGTCACTTGCTTAATGTAAGCAACAACACGGATCAAAAGTCTCTTTCGAAATCTGTCCATGCTGTCCCTTGTCCTCACGCTCATTAGCAATTCCTTTGTCTCCCAGCGCCGACCTGTCCATCAACACAGGCCCCCAAACCTCAGAGTTCCGACTCAGCCCTCAGTGTGTACTCTTATTATTTAAAGGTATGAGTTGGAGGTGGAGGTGGAAAAAATAATATGAAAAAAAGAATGGCTAAAGTGGAACTTCAATGGAACGTTCGCTGAGTGTTATTTTAAGCACTTGAAGTTGGGTTTGCTATATACAGATGGAATTGAAAAAGACTGCTTTATTATGTGTTATATGTGTATATGTATGAGGGATAAAAATAATGAAAATTGTAATGAAAACAGTAATGAAAGTTCTAATGAAAAGAGTAATGAAAATAGTAATGTAAGTAATATGGAAATGAAAAGAGTTATGGGGCAGTAGTAAAAAGATTAATATATGCAGTAGAAGAAAATTAATGAAGGTACTAATGATAAGAATAATGAAATTAGTAATGAAACAAATAAAAATGGTATCGTAAACAGCGAAAAAATTGTAATAGCAGTAGTAGAAGCAGTAGTAGAAAAAGAGATTAAAATATTAATGAGATAATAATATGAATAGTGAAATCTGAGATAGAAATGATAATGACAATAATGTAATGATTTTCGTAATGTACTAACAAAAACTGTAATGATAACATAAATGAAGTCAGAAATTGAAAAATAAATGATTCAAAGATAATAAATATCTGCAATATCTGAGCAAAAAATTTGAAAATAGTAATGAAAACATCAATAAAAAGCAAAAAAAAATGTCGAAAATCTTAGTTATAGAATTGGTAATGAAAACACTAAGGAATTCACTGTTTTTTTTTAATTGGGATCAAGAAACCAACTTAACTTATTGCCCAACAAATGATCGATATTTGAAATTGAAATTCTCAAAAAGGGCATTCATATATAGATGTGTGTAAGCGTCATAAAGAACAACGAAAAGTTCCGAACCTGGGGCCACAATGCTTTTTCATGGTCGAGTGGCAACACTTCACATACTTGTGTTCCCAGAGAGTGGGGAACAAAGGCAATTTGTACAACATGACGTTGCCGGTGAATGTTGTTGCTGTTGCTCTTGTTGGATAAATCATACAATAAAATACAATTAAATAAAATAACGACAACAAAAGTAAAGCGTTAACAGTTAACTGAACCGGCAGCTGCCAAAAAAATAACACAAAAAAAAATAAATCAACAAGAAAACTGACCTGAAATGAAGTGAACCCAATCCGGAAGTGTGCTTTGTTTCTGCTTTACAGCATTTATATTTCTTTTTTGATATTTATCAAAATTACACGCAGTTGAAACATCATTTGTCAACACGTTCAACCCCCTTCCAGCCCCCCCAATTTGGGAGACAACGCAATAATTGCAATTGCTCAGTGAGCTTATTAATATTCATTGCCCGAGTCTGCCATCAAATGGAATTTATGGTGCAGCTCATTAAACCTAAAAGTTGGCCTAACATCTGTTGTTCTCGCCTCGATGCTCCAATTACAAAATAATTGAAAAACTGACGAAAATATAAAAAACGAATTGAAGTAGCTCAAAGCGATTACCAATTGCTGATGCTACAATAATTAAAAAAAGGCCACGGAAATTAATTTAAAGACCAAATTAAAAGAGAGTGTCAAGAAAGCGATGTTGCAATGGAACTTGATTTGAGGAAGCAGCGGGAATTGGGAATTGGACTCATCAGGTGCGGCCTTTAAGCCGCTTAGTAAGTGAAACCCCAAAAAAGGCTTGACTGTCCCTCTGTCTGTCTGTCTGTCTGTCTGTCTGTCTGTCAGTCTGCCAAATGTTCGGCCAATGTCAGAAGGCAGGCAGCGCTCAGTTGTCATAACTTCAGAGTTGTTTCCACGAAATGCAAAAAAGGTTTTCGGGGCGCCTCTTAATCAAAAAAACTGCAGACACAAAAAAAATACAAAAATAAAATCCAAAATTCAAGACAACAACAAATAAATTTTTGATACCGTTTCCATTGAAATCTAAGAGAAATCTAAGTTCAAAGCTGCGTTGACAACAAACTCACTCAATCGCCTTGACCTTGCCCGTTGCCAAAAATGGTCAGCGCAAAGATAAATCAAAAGCCAAGCCAATTTTTTTTTTCTTTATTATGGCCAACCCACAGGGCATGTTGAAGGAAACCGGCAACTGAAAACTGACGGCTTAAACCAAAAGGCAAATTTGGCTAATATTTTGATATATTTCGAATTAATAGGCAACATTTTAGCCATGGCATAGAATTTATAAATCAAAATATATGTGTGTACCTGAGAACGGTGGCAGCTTTAGCTGGAATTTATTCATAAATTTTCTAGCTTTTTTTTTTGTGTTTTGTTGAAATGAATGAGGAAATTAGTGTGTGTTAAATGTTATTGATTTGTTTTCCCAGCACATAAATCACATGCTAAATACTCCAGAGGCGTGGACGGACTCCCAGTGCGACAACAGAAGCAGAAGCAGAAGCAGCCGCAGTCTCAGTTTTAGCCTCAACATGAAAATGTCAACTTTATTTTTGTCAAACTGACACACACATTCACATATGCAGACAACAGAAGCTGTGGGTGTCCATAGTTGTGTGTGTGTGTGTGTGTGTGTGAATGTGGCTGACCCAGACATGAGCTATGGCCAATGAATCACAAGAGATGCGAGAAGCAGACGAGATATAGCTATAAGTACATATAACCACATAAGACAAAATACACAACCACAGTGCACACTCGATAGGGAATACTATGAAATTGTTTTTAAAATTTTGGCTTATTTGAAGAATATCTTTCATAAAATGCAAATTATTACTAAAGATAGTTATAAGATATATTTATAAATTTTGAATAATATTTTTAAAATAAAATTTATATAAAAAAAAGAGAATTTTAGATTTTTTCAAAATACAGGTAGAAATTCCAATAAATTTAATGCATTTTCGATCATCATAAATTTGAAAAAAGGTGAATAGGTTAATTTTGAAGTACAGTATCTTAAGACTACACAATCTATTTCCGATTATATTATAATTATATAGTTAGGTGATCTTTGTCAAAATTAAGTACAATTCAGTTAATATTATCAGATTTATCACATTTAAATTTAATAAATAAATTTAAATATATTCTTTTTATGACAAATCGCAAAATAAGTAAAATCTATCTTTCTTAGCACTTCCTGTTCACTAAGTCGTGAGTTCACTGTAACTACTATGCTCAGCATGTATATATAGACACAAATAGTTGTATTTCTATGACAGTCCCCATGGTCTGTACAATTGGGAACTGCTGTGAAATGTTCCGGGAACGCGTCGCAGTCATTTTATTAATAAAACTTTTGCATTTCTTCATTAATCATTTGAGTTGATGGTGAACAAAATGGAAGGGGATTGGAGAGAACAGTGAGAGAAGGAAGCAGAAGAAGGAATGACTAAAAAGTGCTGCACGAACATTATGGCAATTGCTTAATTATTGTGGGCATTATTTTAGACTTTTATGCAGAGATTTTTTGTACAGACAGTTTAGCGAGTGTTCAACCTGTTTACACAAATACACACACACACACACATACACACAAATAAGTAGGTGTGTTTAGTTGTTGGTGCTTGGGTATTTTTCATCATTTGGTTGCCGTAATTTAAAGTAACAGCTCCTCAGCGTGTCCATTTAAATGTTAATTAAATGCTTGGCTGCCTTTCCCTCAGACATTTTTCAGACTTCCAAACTACAGGCACAGCCTTTTGCCTGCTTTTTTTTTTATATACGTATGTATGTATATTTTGTGCAATTCAAACAGCTGCGTTTTTATTTATGTTTTGTGTAATCGCAGCAACAACAACAACTCTTTAACATGATCGCAACACGGCGCGCCTCAAGTTCTTCTAAAGAGATAAACTAAGAGCTTAACGCCGCCTGCCAACAACCAAACAACCAACAACCAAACAACCTACCAAAAAAAAATTGTTTGGCAACTTACGCACAACAAATTGGAAACTCAATTTTATTTTTTTACAGAAATTTCTGATATTTCAACGCTTTAAATGAGCCGCCAAACAAAGATGAACTGTTAAATGTTTTAGATCTCTTCAAATGCTGCCATCATTACAATTCATTCACTCAGCTATCAGAGTCAGTGTGTGGAAGGGGGGGGAGATTGACCACCCAATACCCAGCACAAAGGGGAACCACTGGAAAAGCTACCAAAATTTGTATCGTTTCTCGATTGGATGAAAATTGAACTCATTTTTGTTGTTTTGTTTAGCGGCGAGTTCAATAACCCGTTCAAACAGCAGCAGCAGCAGCAGCGGATCGTCAGGAATTGTTGTGCTATATCTTATCTGACAGATCATCAAATATGTGCCTTATGGTCTGGCTGCATATTACTCAACTTTGTTGTTGTTATTTTGTTTTTTTAACTGACATTTTGTCAGCTTTCTCACGTTCACATTTAAGAAAAGGCAGAGAGGGGGAAGAAGTTGAGCTGCCCCAGTTACAACATTTATTTCATTGCCAACAATTTGTTTAGTGACCAACATAGTTATTTTATTAAAGATATATATATTTGAAATAATTTCTTTTATATCTTATTCAATTTTATGCAAATTCATTGAGCGCGCGTTTGTATCTCGTTAACTTTTGACGTTTTGTATTTTTTTAATTTTACTTCTTTTTGTGTTTTCTGCAAGATCAACAAACTGGCTGCTTGTTGAGTGCAGGGGGAGGGGAGCATGCTATTTGTTTACACTTTACTTTCAGTCCAATTAAAGGAATGTGTTTCAAGTCTTGCGCCTTGTGTTTTCTCAAAGTCAAAAGAAAACTATGCACAACATGCCACAAACCACACGGACAGTTTGACATCTTGGCACCCCAACTACAATAACAACAGCAACAATACAACAACAATAAATAAGCAACATTAAAAAAAACAACAACATCTCGACTTCAACTCAACAAGTTCAACTTCAACTTCAAAAGTCCAGTTGAATAACAATTGCAAAAAAAGTCGAAAAAAAAGGGAAAGAAGGTAAAAAAAAAAAATAAGTAAGAGTGGTTATATCTTGAAAATATCGAATTTTAAACACTCTTACAATAATAATCTTACTGTTACAATATAATTTAATATAGTAAATATATGTATTCCAGAGATCTTACTTTATTTCCTTGTTTTTAAGTGAATATTGCATAGATAAATTAAAGTTTTCAAAGGAAATTGAATTTCTTAATCGATTATTGCGTGTCAAATATTTACTAGGAAATTCTGATTCTGCTTTTAAATAGTTTTAAGACTGGATATAGAAACCACTAATTAAGGATATTTTTATATGTATACTTCATATCTAACTCATGCCTCATTTTGTGCCCTAAGCGCTTTGCAAAAACAAAATCGAATTGAAGGAAAATATGTCGAAAAAAATATATGTAAGAGTTGTTTATATATTTTGAAAATATAGAAATCTTAACACTCTTGCAGTTTATTTTAAAATATTAAATAAATTATAGATACATAATTTGGTTGAACTAAAAATTAAATATTCTTAAAATTCAAGTTTTCAAAAGAAAAAAAATTCTGTATCGAATTTAATCTAATTTCTTTGTAGCAAATATTTGCTACAGTAACCATATCCTGCTTTTAAATAGCTTTAAAACTGAGGGACAAATATAGATAAAAATAATGAGCGGAAATTCCAGCCTTTCAGCTGATCAGGGATATGTTTCATAAAGTTTCACACAAAAAATAAATCAAAGCACCCTAAGCAAGTGTATTTTTAACCAGGTTGTTCCAAGTATTTTTTTGTAGTAGACGCTGCCTTGGCCAAGTCTTTTGCTAATTGCGCTGCAGCTGTAAAAGGGGCGTTGGTCCACGCCCACGCATAGCCCGCAGTCCCAGACCGAATCCGAATCCGAGTCCGAGTTGGAGTTGGACGCTTTGTTGTCTGACTCTCTGGGTCAGACTGTGTATCTGTATGTAGCAGACAAAAGACATAAACTCCCATTTTACCGTTAGCTGCGTTATTCATGCAAATGACTTTGGTTAATTAGAAAAACAGAAAAAACTGAAAACAAAACAACAGAAGACAAACAGACAGGAAAAAAAACAACAAGAAATATTGAGAATTATGGCTCGTGCTGCAGTCTTAGTGAACATAACATGCGCCTTAGCCAAAAGCATAATTTACAATACACACACATACACTACCAATCACACACACACACCACACACATAAATATGTCTGTAATTTGCGCAAATCATAAAAATAATATTTTTATTGTTATTTCAATTTACAATTCTGCAAAAATAGGCACGATCTATTTAGAACGATCGTGACAATGTTAGAATTCTAACTACAAACGAGTTTATAAAAAATCGAAGTATTTATTTTTTAGACATATATCAAACGTCATTCTGTGGAAACGGAAATCATTGGATATGTTTCATTCAATCATTTCCTCACACGTGATTAACAATATGATGACACTCGAGTGATACGAAATAGGAGAGATTTCTACAAACAACCATAGCTATTTAATAATGGCTATAAATAAAAACAATCCCAATAAAATATTTACTTTTTCAGATATTTCTGAACTATCTTTATTGATTATACTCATAAAAGAAGCATGGATCGACAAGTTAAGATGTTTAAATAAACAAATATTTAATGCATAGATTTTCTTGAATATAATATACCAAATAGTTCAAATAAATGAACCCTTTATTAATATTCACGAATATTAAAAAGAATACAAAATGACGAAAATTTACTTAATATAGAAGTATGTATTTGGTAATAAAATCACAAATAAACTCTCGAACAATACCAAGATTTTTTTTTAAATATTCAAATAAATATATGTATATATTTAGTGTTATCGTATGTATTTAAATATTACCCTCATATTAAAAAGGAGAGTTTAAAACTAGAGACAAAAAAGCATAACTCTCCTTTTTAATACAATTTTTAAAAGGCGCATATATCAATACAAAGGTCAATCGTTACTAATAATGGTCAAATAAATTAACATTTATCATATGTATATATGTCAGGCTGAAGATCTGCATCTGTTTATGAACTTTCTTCCTGTAGTAAAGTTACTTGTCATATTTATATGATACAACTGACAAAGAAAACTCAATAACTAACGATCCTCAACTGTAGAGTATGTCAAGTCAAATCCATAACAAGATTAGCACATGCAAATGCAAATGCGTTGTCCACCGTTTCATATGCGATTTTGAGCAAGATGAATGTACTCATTGAATATACTCAGACTCGTACTCATGCGACACTCACTAGGAAGTGTCACACGTCATTTGGCATACATTCAATACATAAATAATTACTTACTGTTAATTATAATTAACATAAGAAATTAGCATTTAACTTACGCGTTGTTTGAAACCAATTGGCCAAGTTTTGCCTGGATTGTCGTCAGATATCGTCAGATAATCACAAGATATAGACGTATGTTTAAAATCGATTTTGGGTCGAAGCAATAAATCAATGCACAAACAATTATGTCAAATTTGCAATCACAAAACAATAAATTCGAAAATATTTCTTCACGCTGACATTAAACAGATACGCGGCATTGGCTTTTGTTGCCTTTTCATAAATTATTCGAGTATTCGAGATATGCGAGCTGCTTTTATTATTAATTTATTTTTATAAACAATTTTTTTTTACAGATTAAAAGACGCTTTAGCTGCTTCCGTATGCCAACAAAAAGATTGCAAAGAAATTGTTGAGATTTTTGTAAAACAATCAACCGATCCGATCACTGATCACGCATACAAGATAATTGTGTGTGATATTTGATCTAAGCGAAGATATTTTGGCCACGGCGGAGCTCAAACAACTGATCGCTTAGAAGTCCCGAGACGAACTAAACGCTGCAAGCCAAAATAAGCGAATAAACGAAGATCGAAAACGAAGCGAAACGAAAACCGAATCCGAAACCGAAAGTCCAAGTCCAGTTGATAATCGTGTTGCGACGACGATCGTAGAACAAGTTCGTTTTTGTTGTTCGATCAGACAAAAATGCGACAAACTGGGAAATGGGAATTGTGAACTGAACTGTGTGTGAATTGGGAAGTGGCAAAGACCATTGCAACTGCAACTGCAACTGCAACTAAGGTTGCAGCTGTTTTTTTTCTTCTGTTTTAGGCTGTTTGACGTTGCGCCCCCGCAAAACACATAGCTGAAGGCAAGCAGTAGAAGTAGTTGTTGTTGTTGTTGTTGTTGTTGTTGTTGTTGCTGCGGTTTATGCTTTTTATGGCCCTGGTTTCTGCAGTTGTTAAGTTAAATATTTGCGCTTGGCTAGGCCAACTCAACTCAAAGGCCTGGGCTCGCCTGATCTTTCACACACACACTGAGAGCGAAGAAAGAACTTGTTTGCGTGCCCTTGCCCAATTGTGGCAGCCAAGAAGCGACCAACGCTAAAAGCTGTCACCACATATGTGCTACCTGCCTACCTCCCCCCTACCCCCTACCACCCTCCCCCTACTCCACCTTGTCTTGTTGCATATATGTCAAAAGGATTTGCGTTTAGCTTCTCACACACAGAAACTGGTTGCCGACATGTCGTCGACCAGCTCATAAATCTGATGATGTGCCAAGACATTTGGCAGCTTTGGTTAACAGCCACAGTCACAAAAGGTGCAACAGCAACAACAACAACAACAACGAGTATCAGCATTTATTGGGCTATTAGCTGCCACTTGTTGAGTGGCGACTCCAATTCGGACACCCACGCGGCAGATGTAATCAAATAAAGCATAAAAAGCTGATAGCACACAATGCAAACAGAGGGAGAAATACTAATACAATAAGAAAGAAAATGACAGAGAGAGAGAGAGAGAGAGATACAGAGAAAACTGGCTCAGACAATTAACTGATAACAATTCATTTGCATTTCTGTGTGGGCTGCTCGCCGTCATCAATGCGTGTGTTTAGTTAATTTGACAGTCATTTGATGAGCTGATGGCAATATCACTTCAGATCTCTTCTCTCCCTCTCCCTCTGGCCTGAACACAGAGGAAGCAACTGACCAAAACTGACCAAAAAGACAACAAAAAAAAAGACAACTCTTAAGTGGCAATCGAATTGAATCTGTGAACAAGAAACACTCTACACAAATAATCTTCAAGATCTTTAAATACCTTGCAATCAACAAAGCGTAGACGTTGGGTATGCTTGAAGTTGTGACAAGCTTTGTAACATGGAAAAGATCGCTGAGCATATAAAGATTATGTATATATTGTCTCTATATAAATCGTTTCTATTAGTGATTTGAAAATTCAATGAAAAACCGATAGCTCAATAATCACAAAAACGATTTTTAAGTTTTTTATTGGATAAAATCGAGTTAAATTAATCAATTTTCATAAAAAATCGACAACTTAATGGAATTTATTCATCGTAGTTTATTTGCGGAACTAAGTTAAGTCAATTATAACATGAGTAGTTAAATAAGGGCCGTTTTTTCAATGTACATACAAAGTCTGTTTAACATATACGAGCCTTCTGCGAGCCTTATACGAGCCTTCTGCGAGGAGCCTTCTGCGAGGAGCCTTATACGAGCCTTCTGCGAGCCTTATACGAGCCTTCTGCGAGCCTTTTGCGAGCCTTATTATATGTCATATAGTAACAAATTTGACATTAATTTCTATACAAAATACGTAAAATTTTCTTTTCAATAGTTATCAAATATCTTATTTAGACATTGAAAAAAAGGGCCTAAATGTAAATACTTGATATTTAAAATTCTTAATTTTTCAAAAAACACATGGAGAAAACCTTTGCAAATAAATCAATATCTTACGGAAAATAAATGTTTTTAAAAAAATTTATTATATTTGAATGAATTAAGAGGACAAACCAAGATTAAAATGAGATGAAATGAAAGTTTAAAGTTGGTCTTCGACCTAGCAACTTTACAAGTCACAATTTTTGTCCATTTTGGGGCACTCTGATTTTTTATTGCATTTTGAAACTCAAAGAAAGGTCAGAGATTCACTTAAACATTATTATAATTACTCTCACTTCTATTTTTATCATATGCGACAGTTTTCAAACAATTGAGCGAAGACATCAAAATGTTCTTCAATGTTTCCGAGAAGCCATTCGCTCTGCTCGAGCAATTACTGGTGACTAATTGAGCTCTTTTCAAAATTGTTAAACCAAGAATAAAAACATCATTTGCAGATGGAATGAACATAAAATTAGAACTTCAGTTGGACCCTAAAAGCTCGATGTGTCAGCAGAATCAATGGTCAAATGTCGTTGTTTGGAGCTGCCAATGTCAGAATGCAATTTGTTAGTTTTCTTGTAATTTTTGCATTGCGCTGTCATGCCAGACGTTTGTCCAGTTCTTTTTATATTTTTTTTTGTTGGGTTGGGTTCGCCAATGACCAATTTGGAGCAATATGCAATGTCATAGCGGGGCCTACGAGCCCCGTTAACGTCCCTCATACTGATTGTGGCCGAAAAGACACGGCCATAAATTTAAATGCATGTTGTCAAGCACGTTGGCAAATTGTCAAACGTATGTGCTGAAAAGATCTTTTGACACTGGCAGCTGTGCAGCGCATAGCGATAATTTATTTGATCACGCTTTTCCAGACGCTTTTCCACCCCTCCACCCCTTCACTCCCCCCCCCCCTCACTGACCCCTTCCACTTGACGGAAGCGCACGAATTGCGACTGGAGACAAAAGCGAATCTCCAGTTGGAATTAAAACTAGCAATCGATCGTAGTTTGTTGTGATCGTTGATCGTTGATCGCTGATCGCTGGCCTTGGCGCCTTATTAAGTGTTGTGGCTTTCGAAGCAAACAACTTCCTTGTTGTTCAGGATAAGCAAATGCATTTCTATAATTAGCAGATGACACCAAATGAAATGTTTAACATTCTTCATTGTTTTGTCATTGTTGTTGTTGCTTAGTCGGCTTTGCTTTGCCACTACAATTTTTGGCTGACAAAATCAAATTCACATTTTTGTTGTAGGCACAAATTAATACCAAAAAAAGTAAACAAAAATCTGTCTAAAATTTCAAGAACAATGTTCTCGTTTGCCTTCTGGAGAAGCGAGGCAAAGAAAAACCAGCGCGAGAATGTCTCGCAAATCTGGAAGGAATTGAATACAACATTTGTGACGTAAGCAAAAAATATATTACCATCACTTAACGGTTGTAAAATTTAAGTGATTTTTACAGCTTCCTCGGCTGGAGCTGGTTGATTTACACCATTGCCGTCATTGTCATCTCCATTTGTGGTTATTTCGCGTATTGTGAAAGCTGTCGAAGATCGGAAATTGCGAGACGCAGACGCGTTATACAGCGTGCCCAGGAGAGGTGAGTTTAAAGGATTTGACATACAATTTAATAGCAGAAAGATATTCCCACATAAATTTATAAAATGTAATTCCATATTAAATTATCTTCATATTTTTAAATCGATTTCATTCTCTTTATAGACCACCCCAGAAGAGACGCCCGAATGCCGCGTATCGCGATCATCAGATCTATCGTCATATCATCCTAAGTGTGGCCAAGTATATGAAGAATCCAGAGGGAGTGCGACCATTTATCGATCACATGGATCATCTGTATCCACTAAGACACTCGCAGGCTGAAATGGCCCTAAATATTGGCCACAGTGTCACAGAGGCAAACATTACAGAGACTTAGTCAATATTATTTCATTATTTTCCTTTTCTATGCTTTTCGATTAAATTTTTGTTTAAATTATAAAACTAGTATAAATCTTAAAAAGTGTAAAATACTAGATGCCCGCTTCCTTTATAGTGTGTACAACATTAATGATACACACGCAAAAAATATAAAAAGAAACATAATTTGCTTAGTTCTTAATATGGCGCTTAATTTCGTTTGCGGCCTAAAAATATGCAATGCTATTTTTACTTGCGTCGCGGCATTCCAGGTAGGCGTCTGGAAAGCGCTACAAATATAAACAAATGCCATGTGCGTCAAAAGCTCGCGGAAAAAGCGTCATCATAAACTAGGCGAAAGCTCAACGCTGACTGCTCTTTCCTGTTGCGTGTTGTTGCAGGCGCACACATTCCAGCACAGAAGCGGCGCTTTCGCTCTCTCTCAACAGTGCGCGCGCTCTCGCTGGTGGCTCTCTGGGCGTTAGTCCAATTGGAGTACAATTCAATGCCCCAGTCGCCAGTCAGACAGTAAGCGCGTTGCACGTACGCACGCAAAGAGCAGCAGCAGCAGCAGAAGCAGCAGCGCGGGCGCGTTCAGTGGTTGTTGGAAACAGTCAGACACACAAACACACACACAATTGTACATTCATCTATACACCTATACACCTACACACGCATACACAGACACAGACAGGGGCCAGCAAACAAAATTTTCTGTTCTTTCTTTTCCGCTTCTGGCCAAAAAACAGAAGACAAAAAATAAGAAAGAAAACTTTTTTCAGCTCATTTTTTGTGTTTCCTCATTTTGTGTGTCAATGAAATTAACAATGAATTAAAACGATTATTGATAATAATTGAAGTTATGCAAATTTATTTAATTAACTTGTGAATAATTGAAAAATTCAATCGCACACCTGCGCACATGTTCTCAATGTGTGTGTATGTGTTTGTGTATGTGTGTTGAAGGCTAAGAAAAGCAGCAAAAGAAAAGCCAACAAGTAAAAAAAAAATATAAAAAGAAAAGCTGCAGCACGTGTGACAAGTGCGTGAAAACTATGACAAATTATTATCCAAAGTAAATTGAAAAAACGAATTAAAATCCATGACAAAAGTTCGCCAAAAAAAAACAGTGAAATTAAAATACAATTATATCATAATAACAAACAGTTTACCTTCAAGTTAAGCTATTAAATGCCAAACAAAATATCATATCTCATGGATTACATAGGATATGGCCAACAAAAGCTCCGAGAATTTACATTTATCTAAATTGTATTTAGAGCCGTAGTCAAAAACTTTTGCCATAAATATTTGAATTTACGACTATCTTATCACATTTGTTTTCCTTTGACTATTATTTAATGCATGCATTAAAATATTATTTGATTGATTTATCGGGGGGACTTTAGAATGCCAGTTGGTGAGTCTATTAGTCAGTTTCCCTATAAACGGGGAGTTTTAGCTATAATCATAAATAAGCTCATACATCTGGCAGCTAGACATTTGATAGTTTTCGACCGTTGCAGCCAAAAAAAAAAATAAATCAAAAGTGATAAAGACAAAGTGTTCAAGATAAAATGTAATAACTATGCTTAAATATATACAATAAATTATAATAAAAAACATCAAGTAAAACACCAAGAAATTTAATCAAACGCAAACGAAATTAAATGTTGGACAACTTTCTGGAGAAGTCATGTCAAAGGTGAGTATTTCATATAAGGCTGCAACAACAATAGACACACCTAGAATACACACACACACACACTAAACACATGCATGGAGTGGGATCTGGGCGCATCCTACCTCAACACAAAAGCGAAACAGCAAAGCAAAACATAAACAACCCCAAAATGGCCACAAAAGCCAAAGCCAGCAGCTCTGTCGACGTCAGCGTCCGCTACTCTGCAGATGGGCTTGAGAGTGCTTCAAATAGGCAGAGCAAACAACGAAATTCGCTTGAAAAGCTCAATGCAAAAAAATGTTTGGCAAACTGGCAGCAGCAGAGGCTGAGCAGCGGCAGAATCAGGGCAGCGGCAGAGTCAGGGCAGCGACAGCGGCAGAGGGAGAGGCAGAGCAGCCTGTTTGCGATTAGCACAAGTCGCTGCGTAAATATTGAAAAGCTCATTTGAGGCAGCGCTGCCAGCGCTGTCAAAGGCAGCAGCTTAAGTTTATCACTTGCGTTCCACATACTTACTAGCTACTTGTATTTGTATTTGTAATGCAGACTTTGCAATTTCTCGTAATATCATTTCGATAGCTTAAGAACTTTTTCTTTTGGCAATCCTTGCCAAATTTTATCAATATTAAAGCTTAGCTTAGTTTTAGTATTATTATATTACAGTGCTTGATGGTTTTTGTTCTTTTAACGAAATAAGCGTTACAGTGTGTCAAGTAAATAACTTGACAAAAATGTATAAATTGATTATTTAAAATATGTTAATTTATTTTAAAATGTGTTTTTTTTATTATTTTATTTTATGTATAATCATTAGTAGTTTTAATAAAAATATAACAAAATTAAAAACTCAGAAAAATTCAAATTTTTTTTTATTAAAATTAAATTTTTAATTTTTTTTTTTGTCAAAACAATTACTCGACATACTGTAAATTTTGTTGCATGCGTATCTTTTGTACGCTTCGCTACATTTGGCCGCATTTCTCTTTTTATTTTGTTATTTCATTTCTTTTATGTACTTTATTTTATAGGCAATTTGTCTTTTAGCTGCCGTCGATAACTTTTGCTGTGTCATAAAAACGCCTTGGCAGCCTTTCTATTTTTTTTTCATCGTATCCTTGCGCTTATCTGGAAGGAATTGCTCCAGGTCCGTTTGGCTGCCGTCAAGTTGTTTATTTTGTCGTAAATTTTGCCTTCAAGGGCGCCGCGTATCATAATATTACACAGACATGGGCAATTTATCGATCACACAATGGGAAATTTCACACCTGGGGGCCGCCTTGCAAGCTTGTCGCGTCGCGTCGCGTCATGTCGAGTCAAGTTGAAACAAGTCGTGTCGGCTTCTACAATTACAACTTTGCCCTGCAATTTACTTACGTTACGCCTTCTTCAAGGTCGTTGTCGTTGTGGCTTTTTGCATGCATAATTCAAAGCAGTCCAGATCGTCAGGGCTTGGCGAGTGCCTTTTGTTTTTCAGTTTTTCATTTTAGCTATTGCATCCTCTTGCCACAATTCACACATGGCTGACTTGTTGGCTGGCTGCATGCAACATACATTTTACCCACTGTCCAGCGTACAAAATGCATTGCATACTTCAAGGCTGCCGTCTAATTTACATGCCAAATGGCGCGTGCAACATTCCCGTTTCGCTTTCTCTGCCATTTCGCCATTCCACTTTATTGTTTTCCCTTCATTCATGCCACGTTTTCAATTAGCAAGCTGCAACGTGTTTTTATAATCCTCTTCCCTAATTATCATAAATTTATTTTAATTATACGTTTTTATATTTTATTATGATGAATTCCATTAGCATTAATATTTTGGCATATATGTATGTATATAGTATATATTATATACTAGACTATTTATATGTCACATTCCCTAAGCTGAACGCGCCTACGCCAAGATTTATGACCGCAACGTATTTATGTGTTGTTGCCCCATCGCGTGTCCATTGCCATATTTCCACATTGTGGCCCAAAACATCTGTTATCACTTAGCTGAGAGCCTACAAGAAATTAGAAAGTAAGAGTGAATACATTCAGTTTAATAACAAACAAGCCAAAAAAAGCTATACATAAATATATGGAAAAGAAACAACATCAACTGCAAAGCTAAAAATATAACATTTTGTATATATTTTATTTTGAAAGCTTTTCTATTTATTGGAGGGAATAACGAAGTGTTTATACTCTGCCCATCATATTTATATAGTCAGCTGATCTTAAATAAATCTTGTTGTGGAGTAAATTATATAACATAATATTTAATAAATTATAATTACTACACAGAAAAAAAATCCGGGATATTTAGCCCGAATTCAATCCGAAACGATGTCAGAAGTGGGGTAATCTCGGATTTTCTTAAACCAAGTATGAAATACTTGATTTTTTCAATGTTTTTTAGATGTTTTTTTTTTAAACCTTTTTTTTTTAATTGACTGGGGGAATCGAACCCATATTTTTTTTAAGCTGGAGTCGGCGACTCTCAGCAAATGTGTATTTTCCTATTTTAATCTCGATACAGGCTTGATTATTCAGCTTAGTCCTGAATACATACTTAAAAAATGCGAGCTTAAATTAAGTATTTTATACTTCATTTTAGAATGGCATTTTTTTTTCTGTGTAGTTGGATTGCATAAATTTTTGTGTTAAAATAGACTTTTCATATCTAAATTCAGTTTTTGAAAAGAATAATTCTTAGTGTGTATGTAGTATAGTATAAATATACCGTTTAGTATTATTCAGTTAGCTCAGACTGTGTGATTAAATTATATCAAAAAGATACATACATATATTAATTCACATTGTCTTCCTTAAAAATACATATACAATTGTATATACTTTATTGAATCGGAAATGTCTCGTCTAAAGCGTTATTCACTTCCATAATAAATTAAAGCACTCTCTGCTATGCTATAAGTGCAAGAAAATTTTACTATGAATACATACAGTATAAAAACATTCTGTTTTCGTGACATGATTAAAATATTAAATATAATCACGCAGACTATGAAATACTCTTTATTACTTGAGATAATTTTACAAAACAAAATATATATCTTTCAGTTTTTATCTGATAAAAATGCTAATAAAAATCATAATTTAGTATTTTACCTGTCAAGGCGAAAATTGCTCTAAAGTGGGCGAATCTTTTAGCAATATGTTCAGAGACATGGTGGAGCTGTCTTATTAAATATAAACACGCATTAAATATCGTATTTTTTTCAAAATTTTCTTCCATAACCCAACGTCAAACATGCCCAACTTTACCCTATAAACATTTAAAATCAGTCAAGAAAAATAAATGACGACGTCAGCTGACATGGAGACAACGCCTCCCAAATCCCTCACACACTCCTTCCCCTTTTCTTCTTCGTTTTCTTCTACCCCTTCTTCTCCCCCTTCGTCTACATTCCCTTCTTTGTCCGTCAATATACAATTTTCAGCTGTGTGCGTCCATCTTGACGCTTCTTTCCGGCTAAAACACACGAATCGCGCTCTTAACTGATAATAAACATGGCCGACACAGTTTTTGGGTTAGTGACGAGGGCTGGCCGTATTTGTTGTGGGTGTGGCATCCACTAAAGCTGCACGCCCCGCACTGAAAACTAATTGCCTTAATGGACACTGAGCTCAAATTGTGTTTGTGAAAAAAGGGGGCGAGAAATTATATCAGTTGTCGCCTGGAATTCCAGTTATTTGTTAAGCGCAGCTGCAAATTGGTTGAATGTCAAACAGAGCGCAAAACAATTGCCACATGCTGCCAGTTGCCACTTGCCACTACCACTTGCAACTTGCCACTTGCCACTTGCCACACTCTACAGGCAGATGCAGCGACGGCGACAGTTTCAACAACGAGCCAATAAATTGCAAATGAAATACAAGTAGCAAGGATAGCTTTTCGCTCTCACTTTCACTCTCTCTCTCTCTCCTTCTCTCACACACTCTCTCTCTCTCTCCTTTGGTTTCTATATATAACTGGGTATTTCTATTGATATTCAGCACACAGCTGACATGAAAACCAGAGGCATGCCTCAATTTGCCTCGTTGCCTCCTTGCCTTATCAATCAAACGGCAACGGCAAATGAACAAGTTACAACTACAACAATAATTGTAGACTGGCAAATTGATGCATTGATATATTGATTGAAGTATAGTAGTAGAGCTTTGGCTTTGGCTTTGGCCCACTGAATGCGCTGAATGTCAAGTTGCAGCATTGAAGCAACACTCGTTGTTATTGCCATTGCTTTTTTTTTATTGATTGACTGTCTGTATATATATATATGTGTGTGTGTATGTGTATGTGTGTGTGTGTGTGTGTGTGTGTGTGTGTGTGTGTGTGTGTCTGTCTGCCGGTATCAGGCACACTGCTTGTCCTTAGCCTTAGCGCTAGTTGTATTTATTACGCATACGTCGCGTTGCCAATGACAACGACAACTGCAACAGCGCAAGAAAAAGAGAATGTAACAAACTGAAGAAGCAGCAGCAGCAGCAGCTGAGGATATTTAGCTCGTCCTTGTCAAACGTAATTTATAACATTTGTCAGCTATTCCCCATACTCCACAACAATGAATGCAAAGCAAAAACTTAGTCAACGTTTCCCGGGAAATCAAAGTTGGGAAAAAAAGAAAGCAAAATAATAATAAAACTGCAAAAAGGGAATAAAACGATAAAAAAAAAAACTAAACACGGGTGCGTCGCCAAGGCGCTGTGAGTGTCCTTGGCCACCAGCCACGAGAGGCAACACCAAGAACAACAACAAAAGCACAGCGCTGAATTGGGCCAAAATGAAAATATTACGTATACGCCATGTTGAGCGTGTGTGTGTGTGACAATATAATTTAATGAAATGGTTTGGGCAGTCGAGTTTATGACCTGCCCCTAAATATGAACAGCAACAAAGGAAATAAAAACAACAAGTTAAACACACGTGCTATTTAGTCGAGAAGAAATGGAAAGAGATAGTAAATAAGAGTAAGAAAATTAGGCAAGAAATGTTTAAAAATTCTTAATAAATGTTTTATTTTAATACGCAATTAATTGTAAAATAATACTCGTATAAATAATTACTATTACTCGTATTATATTTATTTTAGCACATTTCATATATTTTTTACATAAACATATATTAATTCATATTTATTTTATTAAAAAAATGTTAGAAATCTTAGATAAATATTTTCAAATGTTATTAAATTAGTTAACATGTTAAAAATAAGAAAAATTGCTACTTAAAGAGAATTTAAATAACTACAGAACACATACATTTTTATTAAAGTCATAAATAATATAACTAAAACGGATAAATATAAAAAAAAATATTTTTATTTGCTCAAATAATCAAAATAAATTTCATAAAAATACTTAGATTCACTCAAAATCATTGTAATGCATAAATTTACTTTAATTTGAACTAAATAACTAGTTTATAAACAAATATTTATGTAGTAAAAAGAGAAAAGTAAAATGCAAAATCAAATCAAAAAAGATTCTCTGCTCACAATAGAATTTAAATTCTTTAGTCTCTGCAGACTTGAAATTTGCATTTATTAATTGCATTTTGCTGGCGTCGAGAAAGTTTCTTAGCCAAGTTTTATGTTCTGTTCTGGCAGCGTTTGGATGCAACAGGCCGTCGTGCTGTTGGCAATGTTGCAACTTTGTGACTTGCAACTTGCAGCTTGCAACTTGCCACTTGGCAAGTTCTTAAGTCACTTGAGAGTGGCAGTTTTGTTGCTGTTGCTGCTGCTACAGTGAGTTGTCGCCATATGCGACACTATTTATTATGCGTGGGCAAATACAGAGACACGTTAACAAACTGTGACTCGCATTGTGTGCAGCCTAAAAATAAACAGCATTAAAAATAGATGCGGCAAAAGCAAGCTAAAAAAGTGCTAGTAAAAAGTGACAGGCAGGCACACAGCAGGCTGTCTTCCGACTGAGGTCATGCTTATATAAGCCTGCCCTGATGACGTGCCAGCCTCCACACACACACTCACACACACACACACTCACACACACACACACACACACACACAGACAGTCTCTGTCTTGGCCCATTCATCTGCAATGTGCAGCAGCCTTGTCGCGCTAACGTCATCAACAGAGTATCCTTTATTTTTTTTGTTTTTATCATGCACTCGCCTTGGCCTCCGCATTTGCCTGTATTTTTAGCGTGTCCACCCGCTCACCTTACCCCCTTTGAAGACGCCCAACCACCTGGCTGGCATTTAAATATGATTTTATGACAGCCCCCAAAGCGGCAACGTCGCTCGTGGCTTTCTAAATCACTTGACTGTTGTGTTTATGTGTGTGGCGTCATGTGGCATGTGGCAGCTCCAACAATACTAACAACCAAATACAATATATACATATATATTCATATGCCGTATCTGTAGCGACTTTGTTGCGCCATAAACACGCATGCAATACATATTTTATGGCTTGGAATGAAATCTACAAGCGCAGTCCACAAATGTCCCCACAGCACACACACACACACACACACAGACATGTAACTCTTCTCTATAGAGACACACATACACACACATGCATACAGTGCTGTGCATTCGTTTAGAAACCAAAAGTTTTCGCTTTGTTTCGCTTTGCAAAGTTGGCAGCATTCATCAAGCTGTAAACAAAAGCAAATTGAAAACTTGTTTTGCATTTGTGTAGCCTACTTTATGGCGCAGTTTGAAAGCCATTGATAAATAGAGCAAGGTTTTAACTGCTTTAAAGATAAAGTTTGCATTGAACTGAAAATTTTAGAAAGCAATAAATTATCTGCAAATTGAAAAATAAATTAAATTTTTCAAATGAATAAAAAATTGTATACAGAATAAATTAATAAAATTATATATTAAAAAACAATGATAAAATTGATATTTTGCAAGGTAATCGATTAAGTTTCGACAAATTTATGGGAGATAGAAGTTTAAGAAGCTTTTTAAAGTTAACAAGAAGCATTTATTGAGCCATCACTTGAACACATAAGCCCCAACATAACAGCTGCCACAAAATGGGGCAGCATTTGTTATTTTAATTTTGGTTACATTTTCACTCACATAAATTGTTGAGCTCTCGCCATGCGATCATCAAAATCTCATCAGCCTCAAGATTTTTCTTCTTTTTTTTTGGCAATTTCCTCAACAAGATTAACTGTATTATGAATAAATACTGTATGATTCATAATTAATCATAAGATGATTCACGTGCTTATCGATTTATTTTGTTGGCATTGTTTTAGTATTTTTTTTGTTTGTTTTGTTTGATGAGTTCGCTGAACTCATTTCTCATTTCCCATTGTCGTTGGCCTCTCAGCTCTCAACCTTCTGTTGGTTCTGCCTCATTATGTGGCACAAATCGACGCTACGGTTAAGTTGGCAGCAATAACAGTTATTTCACTGACTGTAATTGCCAGTTCCAGTTCCAGGCTCAACTCGCAACTGGCAACTGGCGACTTGATGGCGGCGCCATGAAACCATTTGCACAAATGACGTTTTCCGCACCATTGCCACCCCAACCCCTGCCTGCCACGTTCCCGCCATCAATTGCACGCGCTTACGCAACGATTGACAGCGGGTGGCAGGGGGAAGGGGAAGGGGGGTGGAGGTGGGGGCAAGTGAGATGTGGCATCCTAAGCAAATGCAATTCATTGTTATTTATCACCTGACGGCTGCCAAACCATTGCGACGTTAGCATTAATTAAATTACCAACTTAAGAGAGGGCGACCGAGAGAGAGAGAGAGAGAGAGAAAGAGAGAAGCTTGTTACAGTCACAGTTACCGCTTAACCCCCTTAACCCCCCTTAAACCCTTTCTCTTACATCTTAGCATCCAGCTGCTCTTCTAATGGCATTTGATAATGCTGCCTGGCTTTGTTGATTTCTCTCTGTCCGTATGTCCGTCCGTCTGTCTGTCTAATGCGATGACTTCGCCAATGATGCTGATAAAGAGAGAGAGAGTGGAAGATAAAAGTGGGAGCTGGTTGACTTTTGATCGATTGCAAAAAGCACTAAACATCACTAAACGAAAGTCAAACAGCGACAAAGTATAAAGGTACACACGTTGTTATCAAGAGTTTAATTAATGACCAATCTGAGCAATCGCTAAAGCTTATCAAAATATTATTAAACTAAACCAAAAGTGAATAGAAATTCGGTCTAATTAAATGCCTGATTTTATATTTTCCTCTAACTTATCAAGACTAGAAAACTTAAGACTAAAAAGCTAATAGAAAATGAATTTTGTATACTCTCAATATATATTTTATTTATTAATGTTCATTAATTAATAACGCAGACACAGCACTCGTAAAAATCATAGTTAAAATAAATTCACATAACTTAATAAAAACTAAATAATGACTAGACAATCTGACTAACTTAATAAATAGCTTGATTTTACATTTTTTTTCTAATTCTATGACTTTATCAGCTCTATCTAATATTAGGCTGTATAAATTTAAAAAAATTTTAATATTTTGTATATTCTAACTATATTCAATTTATTTATCTTCATTATTATGAGTGCTGAAATTGACAAAAACAATTTTAAAATATTTACCAACACCCAAAAAATGTTCATTAACATTTTTCTAAATTTAAACTTATTAGAAAACCTAATTCAATTAAAAAATTTAAATGGAAAAATATCAAAATGGAAAATAAATTGTTATTTGACAATCAAAATTGAATAGCACAATAAATTGTTATTTGACAATAAAAAAAACGCATTAAGCAGACTGATATAATTATTGATTAAACAGATAATAACTGCTGCATTTAATTGTTCTATCAAACTCAGCTGACATAACAATAAAAAGTTGGCTGTTAAAATTTCAATTTGAGCTGCAGCTAATTGCAGTTTGACAGTCACTGGCAATGGCGCTGGCTCAATTGTTTTGCAGTCAATGCCACTTGAGGCTGTCACTGCGATGGCTCTCAAACTGTGTCAAGTGCACAATCTAAAGTGGGTCAGCAGCAGAAACAGCAGCAGCTGCGAAGGTGGCATTCAAAAAACCAAAGTGCCATTGGCAGGACGAAAAGGATAAGCACCATTATGTAAAGCTAAATGTCACGTAATAACTGTAATAATTTATTGATCACCAGAACAAAAGGCAAAAGGCCATTAATTATCAATTGTTATATAAAAAGATTCAAATTAATTTACAAC
The DNA here is from genome assembly GCA_037043435.1 of Drosophila suboccidentalis. Taxonomy (NCBI): domain Eukaryota; kingdom Metazoa; phylum Arthropoda; class Insecta; order Diptera; family Drosophilidae; genus Drosophila; species Drosophila suboccidentalis. Next base: position 49,048 of record JBAMBK010000520.1, on the reverse strand, counting down.
ATTTTGTAACTTTTTTGTTTTTTGTCTTTACAGATGCGCACAAATAGCAACAACAACTAGAGCAAATAACAACAACTACAACAACAAGAGCATCAACAGCAACTACAGCCAGAATTTACAAGCAAAAGGATAATCACAATCACAACGCAGCGAAAAACAAAACAAAACAAAAAAGAAAACAAAAAAATAAATAAACGATTTAGTCAAATATTTTAAACTTAAAAAACGTAGCACATCAAAAGCCTTACGAATATTTCAAGAAACTTAAATAAATAAAATAAAAGTATAAATTTGTGCTGTGCTCTAATTATAGTTATATAATTATAACAAAATCAATGTAGAAGAAGCAGACAGTTAAATTCAAAAATATTTAAAATAGTAATTAAATTAAAAATTATTGTAATCATTATTCTTCCACTTAAAAGTTTGAAATGCATAATTTTTAAATAATTAAAATTAAAAAAAACAGATTAGAAGCAACAACAACAATATACATACATATATATTGCATATATAAAAAGAAATATATATTCAAACTTTTAGTAGCGTAAACATAGCATAACGAAGATTTAAAAATACTTAACAAAATTTTATTAAACTTAGCAAAAAGCGTTGTGAATTTAATACAGAAAACAAAATCAGAAATCAGAAAGAAAGAAAAAGATACTTGACTTAAATTTAAAACTAAAACTTAAACTAAATGAAATTGTCTATTAGTAGTTTTTAAAGGTACATTTTAATCGAAAGTTTTAAGCGAGCTTCTAACACATGCAACTTGGCAAACAAATAGCAAACATTATCCTTAACCTTAACCGCAGCCCCCAACAGGACAACAACAACAGCAACAACAACAGCTCTTGGCTCGGCGCCAGCCTAAAAGCAGGCAACACAAAAATTTATACAAATTCGGAACTCAAGGTGCTGCCGACGACAACGGCGACGCTGACTGCGACTGCGACGCTAACTCGACGACGACCTTCGCGTGTGCAGTTGACTATTGCACAATAGAGGGCGCCAGCAATACACATAAACATACGAGACTTGCACGCACACAGACACACACACACACCCACACACACAACACACAACACACACATACTTAACTGCAAGGCGTCATGACCGGAAGTGAGGTACGGTTACGTCTGGGGGCCGCCTTTGCATAACCTTAAGCCAGAGCGCTTTCACTTGCAGTGGCCAGAAAAATGCAGGAAATGAGCTACCTGCAGGATAATTCCAAATTGGAGTCACTTATCAAAGCCGTACTCATCTCCATACTGGGCGTGGCTATAGTGTTATCAAACCTATTGATTATCGCCACCTATGCCAACTTTAAAGGTGCGTTCTTACATTATTTATTTATATTTAATTATTTTATAATTATTTGGTAATTTATTTAGTTTTATAATAATTGCTTAGTTGTTTTGTTTATGTATTTATATCATTTAAATATATATTTATTTGTTTATTTATTTATTTTCATTCTAGCACTACAAGGTAAACGTATATTTAAAGCACTCGTAATCTAAAACATGTGCTTAAATTCTTAAATTCTGAAAATTTTCAAATTTTTACAATTTCAGTTATAAGTTTTAAATTTATTTATTTCGATATTAATTACTCATTTATACTTAAAGCACTAATCACTATAAAGTTTGCTTAAAGTTTAAACTTGTAAACATTTTTTAAACTAAGCGAAAAGTAAAGCTTATTTATTATAATTATTTAATTTTATTTATAAATTATTTATTTAGTTTTTTTACTGACAATTTTCTATAATTTGTTTATTTATGTTATTATTATTTAACGTATACTAATTAACACAGACGAAAAATATTATTTAGATAACATAAAATTAACTACTAAGATTTTAAATTAACAAATCAAAAATGTTATATATAATTTTAAATATAATATTATAATAATATAATCCAATTCACTTAGGTCCCACGGAGGTTATCAACTATTATCTGCTATCGCTAGCAATTGCGGATTTACTATGCGGTCTGCTCGTGGTGCCATTCTCCGTTTATCCGGCGCTGACCGGCGAATGGATGTACGGCGATATCGTGTGCCGTTTTACGGGCTATCTGGAGGTCACGCTGTGGGCCGTATCCGTTTACACATTCATGTGGATATCGGTGGATCGTTATTTGGCGGTACGCAAACCTCTGCGTTACGAAACGGTGCAGACAAAAACGCGGTAAGCTAAAATTAACTCAAGTAATCGTTATCGATTTTCGATTGATCGAACGATAAAATAGTTTATCGTTGTGGTTAGCGATTAATTAAAATATTAAATAATTTATCGTTATTGAATTTCGATTCATCGAACGCTTAGATAATTTATCGTTATCGAGTTTCGATTAATTGTAATTAAAAATAATTTATCGTTATCGAATTTCGATTAATCGAGCAATTAAATCTATTTTTTTGCAGTTGCCAGTGCTGGATGGTGTTCACATGGATATCGGCAGCGCTTCTCTGTTGTCCCCCAATTTTGGGTTACACACAGCCAATTGAGAACAATTTGGCGCACATTTGCATGCTGGATTGGGGCAATATGGCGGCATATACCGTTACATTGGCGATATTAGTATTAGGACCTAGCCTCATATCGATAGTACACAACTACGGCTACATCTTTGTTATGATGCGTAAGCTTAGGTCCGGCGAGCCCATTCATGATAAAGAATATGCAACTGCATTGGCTGAAAATTTATCGAACCCTAGTCATATGATGTCATTCGCATTAGTCTTTGCATTCTGGATGTCCTGGCTGCCATGGATATTAGTGCGTCTATACGAGGTGGTCACGGGCGATGTTATCCAAAGTACTCTTATCAATTTCGCAGTCGTTTGGATTGGTGTATTGAATTCATTTTGGAAAATTCTGATAATGACCGGTATGTCGCCGCAATTTCGAATAGCGCTGAGAGTATTTTGCTTAACCATTTGCTGTAAGACTAAGGGCAGATTGCAAGCGGAACTAATCGGGTTGGACCCAGATGACTGGAGCCGCTAAATTTTCAAGTATAAATTGGTTGTAAATCGCATCCTTGTGTCATTTTCTTCTTCGAACAATAACATAAGTCAAATGCCCATAACTAACTGAACCGTACTTGCCTCTTGGCCACATAGTTGCATATTTAATGGACCGCCTGAATCGCTGCGCACCAATCAAAAAATAACAAAATAATATCACAACAACACCATTCTTCACAGCCACAACCAATACAACCAATACAACAACAACAGCAACAACAACAGTAACCGAAAAACAAAACACTGACAAGTTTAAAGACATATTCATTATAATAGTTTATAAGCTACAAAAAAAAAAAACAAAAACAAAAATGTTTGTTAAGAGTTTTTAGCGATTGACGATTAATTAATAATATTAATTATTATATATTGTGTATTTATGAGCTTACAACGTACAGTATATGTTTGTATATAGCGTGTATGCATACATATCTAGCTATATACTCATGTACTTATGTCTAACACGCCTAGTCTACATACAAAACGATATCATGGAATTTAATTTCCCCCATTTCCGTAACCGTATCCCGTATATCTGTTTCCGTTTCCGTTTCTGTTATCCTTACTCTAACTCTTACTGTTATTGTTATCTTATTTGAGTTAACAACTCTGTTATCTCCAACTTTGTTAGCTCCATTCTGTTCAGCATATGCAAAGTTAGCGCTTGGCGCGTGTAAAGTTTTTCAAATGTCCATATTAAGTACGAAGTAGCAAATATAGAATTTAGCAAATTATTATGTGTAGAGTTTATCAAATAAATGCCAAAAGATCGATGAACGTAGATAGATGACTTGATTGTAAGCAGTTCGATTAATTATCGAATTCAAATTTTCAAATTCAATCTTTGCACGCTTCTTGAATAACAACCTAAGAGCGGATAGTTCAGTCTCCCCGTCTCCCTTTACCCCATTTTGAACTCTACAGATCTTAGTTATCTTATATCCTGTACGAGAGTGTATCTCAAAAAAAGAAAAAAATAGAGAAAACTAAGTAAAAAAGCAAAAACTTGACACATTTCCAGTAGATTTTAGTGAAAAACTAAGCTAAATATATATAAATATACGAGATAAAAGAGCAAGAAAGAAGAAGATTGAAGAATTGCATACAAATCGTAATATATAAATATACATACATATAAATATAGTTTAATGTACGATCATTTAGTGTTAGACAACAACAAGTTTAATAGCTTAATTCGTATCATGAATTATATATACTACTTAGATTATAAATTTCAGTCTACAATTTCACCGAACACTCTCATCAATCATATGAGCGCCATGTTGTCCAGATTTCAACAGACTGTTGCGATTTTGCCTAGTTCCCTTAGTGGGTTAAATTCAGTTTCCTACATCTGGGCAGATGCAGCACTCATATGAATGCTATATGTTAACAATTACATGTGTTATCCACAAACAAGCCAATATAAGCATTGTGTATATTGTTTCATCATTGTACATTATTTTCAGCATTTTAATTTTAATTTTATAAAAATGTTATCGATTTGATATGTAAGCAAAACTGTAAGAACTGTGTGCTAGCAGAAAAACATGTTGAAAATTATATAATTATAAAAATGAGAGCAGTAAATTATGGAGTATGTACATGGAAAGTTAAAAAAAAAAACAATTTTGGTGTTTTCATTCTGGCGGCAGTTAATTCAAATTTAATTATGTAACCGTTTGTTTTGCAGAAATTAAAATAACCAAAAATACTACTTAAATACCAGATACCAAATTGAGCGTTAACGTTATAAACATAACAGAGGACTGTAAAGTTTACAGTGTAAACGCATGTTATTATTTGTTTGTACGCGAATTGAACGTGTTTTATTTACTTTTTAAATGGAACGTCGCAACAATAATCCAGGAGCCGTTCAATATGGCAATTTCATGAACTATTATCAATTTAATTCGGCCATCGAGCGAGTCAAGCTGCTGCCGACGAAAGATATTTGGCTGCCCAAGGAAAAAGACACGCGGCAAGAAGAAACTGAACCCTATTTTGTTTTGGATGTGGGCTGCAATTGCGGCGTCTTCACACAGTTGCTGCAACAGTTTCTGGAGCAACAACTGCAGCGTCCAGTGCACGTGCTGGGCGTGGACATTGACGAGCGACTCATTGAACGGGCAAAGGCGGAAAACACATGTTCTGAAAAAATCAGTTATTTCACTGCCGACGTCTTAAACGCGACTGACTTCGACACTCCCGTTAAAGCCTATTTGGAGCGACACCATCGCGCAAAGTTTGATGCCATTTGTTGCTATTCCATTACCATGTGGATACATTTAAATCATCACGACAGCGGCTTGCAATTCTTTCTGCGAAAACTCTCAGAAATTGCAGAACTTTTTGTGGTGGAACCGCAGCCCTGGAAATGTTACCAGACCGCCGAGCGGCGCCTGAAGCGAACTGGAGAGGTGTTCCCGCTGTTCCTGGAACTCAAATGGCGCTCCGATGTGGAGCAACAGATTCAAAAGTACCTGGAGCAAGAGTTGCAACTGCAAAGTGTTTATGAATCCACGCCCACCAAGTGGCAGCGACGCATTTGTTTCTATAGATGAGTTGATGAACTCCAAATGCTGGACAATGGTAATTCTTTGTATCCCGGTACTGAATAGGGCTGCATAAACAACTTCAGTAAAAGTGATAGTTCTCGATGGTGCAATATAAGATATTATTTTCTTATTGTATGGTAAAAAGCTGAAAAACTTGCAATTAAAATAAATTCTTTGCATTATTTATGTTTTGCTCTGATAAGTTAAATATTACTCCTTGTAGATTCTACTCGAGCGGTGTGGCAGCCTTAGGTCCTAAAACATGGTGGCAACCATCAAGCCGTTGACAGCAAATTAAACATCAGTTAGAAGCAGAACATTTTATTTTTGTCAGTGGCTGAATTAGCAATTATATATATAAATACATATATTTGTTAAGATGAATACACTAAACGACGATTGCCAATTGCTCATAATAAAGCAATTAAATTTTGAAGACCAGTTATCACTGTTCGAAGCAACCAATGGAGAACCCGCCGCAAATCGTTTAAACTCGAATGTGCGCTATATTTGGCAACACAAGCCGGGCTATGACTTGCATGATGGCCAATTTTTGTTAACTGACACGACAGCACTGATTGATAATTTTCTGTCCATCATAAGCCCAACGGTACAGGCATTGGTTCTATCTGAGTTCACATTCGAAAGCCTAAAACGCTTTACGCCTTATGAGTTTCCTAAAGTGACAACACTGAAGTACACATTGGATGAGGAAGATGCTGAATACAATGGAAAACTATTCATAAATTTGGTCGTGGAACTCTTTCCTGGATTGACTAATTTCAAGCCTTACGGTGTATTAAAATTGGTACACTTGAAAAATTTGATGAACTTGCGCGATCTTGATTTGAGCAATTGTTCGCCCCCTGACGATGAATATGAACTTGAAATCGAAATTGCCGAACTGAAAATGCTGGAAGAGCTGACAGTTTGTTATAGCTACGACAAAATTTTTAGTGCTTTAATGCGATTGACCAAGTTTCGAAAATTTACCTATGAACCTTTATATCAAGAAAGTGGCGGCTTTCCAGTTGGGTGTCGCATTAAGGACATTGAGAAATTATCTTTCAGGGACAGCATTGATCAGATCGACCCAACAACCTTTAAGGATTTGATAAACTTGCGTCAATTGTCTATACTGGGCAATAATGAAATACCTATTACAAGCAGTGACCTAAATACAATTTTGAAGAATTTGCCACAACTGGATCGACTGGATCTTGTCAACAATGTTCAGTTTTGGGAGCTGGAAACTGAGCTTTGGGAAACTGTCGCGTGCTGTCCGTTCCTTAAGATCTTAAACATATCTAGCATGCAGCTAAAGGACAATTTTTTCTACATAAGTAGGCGTCCCATGGAAAGGGTTTTGGATATGCGATCAATTCCCTTGACCCTACATTGTCATGGCACTGGTGATTATGAGCATCTGGTGAGTATAGACACATTTTTTCCTGTTAATTAGTAATTAATAACTTTGTTTAATTGCAGATTCGTTCATATTTTAGGCATCCAAAGCTAAAGGTCTCGTTTGAACCTTTAGAATTCAATTACATCGAAGTTTGGTCTATTGAAATACAATTTTTGCCTTTGCAAATTGCAACTGAGGAAGAGGAATCATGTTAATATATTGTTGAAGCATTACTAGAAAAACATTCATTATTTATTAGCTTGAATCAATTTTTCTTTAATATTTTCATTAAGTATGGAACTTCAAGACCAATAATTAAAATTAAGGTTTTCTGTTTTTGCTTAAACTAATACCATAGAATTTTAAAAATTTTACCGGAATTTTTTTTTTTAATTTTTCTTAAATTTCGAATTTTCTTATTTTTTGATTTTTTACCAAATTAATTTTATAATGAACTTGATTATTTTACTTAATTTTGGATATTTTTGTTCTTTTGAAATTGTTTTTATTTAATTTTTAATAGATTTTTGAAAAATTAAAATTTCTATTTCAAATTTCCCGCGCGTGAACAAAAAAGAACCAGAAAACTGAGCGAACATTTTTTTTAGGAGATATCGATTATGATGACCGTCATAAAAAACTATCGAAGCTGTAACATTCCTGTTATTAACAGAAAGCCAAGCAATCGATAAATTTGGTTATTGGTTGTGAACTTTAATTTTTCTTATGCAATTTTTGTCCAAACATAGTTTTTTCAGTATTCTAGCCGGGCTACTAATTTATAGTTTGAGCGGTAAGTGGCCAACGTAACATATGCTTTTATTATGTTAAGAAATTCGAAAGCTATCGCATTTGTTCGATAAATGCAATAAGAAATTCACCAACAATAGTCTATCGACCGACCGCCACAGTCTGTAGTGAGACAACAACAAATGTGCGAGCGGTTGTCCAAGAATTGCAAAAAGTGAGTTTATAACAAAATAATAATAACAAAAAAAAATACTAGCCGGGCGTAGGAACTAAAACATCAACTATAACTAATTGCGCCTTAATAATTTTGTGCGAAAAGAACGCCACTAGTGTGTGAAAAAAGATGTGGTGGCAGAGACGGCGACAGCGACAACGGCGACAAAATGAAACTTGTTCAGCTTGTTTGTGTTCTTTTTCGCTTCGTTACTTCAATTAATTAGTAATATTAATGCACACATTTATGTTTGTTTGCCAAAATCCTTACAATATTTGTTGAAGCACATGTAAATGTGGCCTTCTGTCACTTGTTGTGCCCTTTTGGGAGTCTCGATGTCACGCAAACTTCTTTTTGCGTCTCAAAAACCTTTTGCGAAACGACAGGGACAGCGACTGCGACATCGTCAAGAGACGAGAATTAATTGCAGCTGTTTCCACTTTAAAAAAGACTGCTTCCTTTCTCATATTCAGCAGTGCTCCATCCGTTCACGTCTACGTCTGGATAAAGTTTTGTCGCCAGCTGTTTTACGATCCACAAATGTGGATGCCATGTTGCACACGGGGGCTTTTGTGTGGATGCTGACCTGTTGTGATTGCTTTTGCTTTTGTTGTTTATGCATGTATTTGCTGCTGGCCAGCTGTTGAGTCTATATGGATCCTGTTTAACTCCATACTTGATACACATGTGTGCAAGCCTGTCTGTGTGTGTACAACAACGTCATTTGCTTTGGCTTCGCTTGTGGCATTTAGCTACGTACATATGTATGTACACTTGTATGTATATCCTTCAAAATGTCTACCCTGTCGCACAGTGGTTAATCTTATTGTAACTTGAGTTAATCTAATATATTTTCTTTCACAAAGATTGTTACAACTGCTCGTGGGCCATCAAATTCTAGTTGTAGGAATTTGTCAGAGCACACAATTATTAACTGTATACCACTGTATGCTTCCTTCTCCGCAACCCCTGTCATATACAGACGACACACAGCTGTAATTGTTGTTGTTTTTATTAGCGCCCAGCAATCCTCCGCCATACACATATACACGCATACACACATCAAAATACACTCTAACACCAATACAAAGCGAGGGTTCGTGTGGACTCCATTTGGCTTCGCTTGGGTACTTGAATCGACGCCGACGTCGCCGTCACCTTCTTCTTCGTCTGCCTTTTCAGTACCTTCGTGCAGCGCATAACGCGCGGTGTGTGTTTTGACTCTCGCAGAGTTTCTTATTTGCCGCCCGCTCATTAATTGTTAGTAATCCACAAACATAAAAGACCAAGAAAAATACAGACATACATTGAATATAAATATCAACTTTTATTAATTGTAATCTCATCAAGAAACAACAGCGTTGCTAACGTCTCTTCTTCTCTTCTCCTCCCCTCAATCTTCTCTTTACAGTTTTGCAATATGTTGGCGCAGGTTCAGCGAAAAGTATGAGATGCAAATGCTTAAATATAAATTGCTATAAATATGAATATTGTGCAGACACAACCATCAACTCCAAAATAAAAGAATATGAAGAAGAGTATTCATACATATATGTATGTATGTGTTCGAGTGTATACATGTGTGTGTGTGTCTGTGTTAAAATGTGAAAAAGTGAAAAACCAAAGTGAAAAGAAAAGAAGTAAAGCAAATATGCGCGCATTTTGTGTCTGTATATGGCTGAGAGTCACGCACACAAAGCGGACAAGCACAAATTAAATGAAATCCAAGCAGAGCAAAGCTAAAATTCCCTCCCCCGTCCTCCACCATTTCACCTCTAACCCCACTTGGTCTGGCGGCGCTGTTGCTTTTTGGATTTCATTTGTCGCCCTTTTCACAATAACAAACAGCACATAACGAAAATACAAAAACAAAAGCAAAGCAAAAACAAAATACAAACAACAACAATGGCAGTCTAGAGGATTCTGTTTGGTTTTACAGTTGTGATGTTGCGCAGTACAAATACAAATAAGCTTAAACAAAATTTCAATTTCAATTATAATGCTAAAAATCCGTTTACCCTCTTCCTCTTTTCCATTATTTTCAGCCAGTGCGCCTCAACTTCTAAGCGTTTTGCCTAAAAATATGCATTTTAAAAAACCATTAATATAACAAACAAAGAAAAAAATAAAATAAAAATGTTTTTCAAAAAAAGCACACAATGTGAGCATGTGTAATGTGAAAATTTAGCAGTTAAGCGCGAATTGTATGTATTATTTAAATTTTTGTTCAATAAGTTTAAATCAAAAAATTAAAAAAAAAAAGAAAAACAAACGAAAAAAAACTTTTTAAAAGAAAAAAGAAACAACTACAAAAAAAAAATCCGTAATAGCAACTAAAAGCAATCCGAAACTAAAACAAACATCAAACAGCAAGCAGTCAAATCTGCAGCAACAAAAGCAAGCAGCAGGACCAAAAGCAGCGCAAGCGAGAACGAGAGAGCACGTTATTGAGAGAGAGCACGACGCACAATACGCTTTGTTGTTGTTGGTGCTAGGTGAAAAAGAAAAATGTCAACGTTCTTGAACAATTTCTTCCCGGCAGGTAAGTGCTACAAGGCAAAACAAAAACAAATTAAAAATACAAACAAAAAAAACAAAACAAACAAACGCACACAAATACGAAAAACAAAAGCAGTGCGACACCTTGTGCTTTTTATAATTGAAAGTCACCTTTGGCATATTTCATACTTGTTTTCTATGTTTTTGTTGTTGCTTACTGCCCGTTTCTTCTTCTTGTCGTTGTTGTTTCCGCCATTAATATAGTTATGCGCTCCCTGGAAATTCAATCATCTCTTTCATTGTGATTATTGGCAATTACTTGCAACCGTGACCATGGAACGGATCACAGCACAAAGAGATAGAGCGATAAACGTCTTGTAAATGCAGAGAGGCAACTCAACTCTCAACTGTAATCAATCTACCCCTGCGCTGTAATTATGTTAACACATATATAGTGAGAGAGAGAGAGAGAGAAAGAAATATAGCCTCATCGATCATTGAGATCTCAACCCCTAAAGGCATTTCACTTGGATTTCCAGGCTTCCAGGGAACGAGTTCCACTTGTTTTTCTATTGTGTTTTAATTTAATCCTGCAATTTTACCTGTGCTAGAATAACCACTTCCTTCTGCCCTTTGCTAAAAAAAAAGAAAACATATTATAAAATCAACAACAAAACAAAGGCAAAAACAAAAATAAAACCAGTTCCTGGCCTGGTCAGCAGCAGAAACGGCAACGGCAGCTGACGGAAATAAAATTACTTGGAGAGTTGCGACTTCTGGTTCTCTCTCTCTGTAGGTGCATTGGGTTACCTGTTGATGGGTCTTTGTTATTCTTGTTGTACTGTAGCTGCTGTTGTTGTTGCTGTTGATTTTATTTTTGTTGTTGTTTTGCTGTGTCTCGTATCGAGTGCAATTGGAAACTGGTTTCTTGGCCTTAACTTAGTTGCTAGCAGTTGGCTTTTCTTAAGACTTTGGTTTTTTGCTTTTTATTTAGCCAAAAACTGCAACAGTCGCGTCAACACACACACACACACCTACACTTCTGACTGCTGCCCTGTTACCAGTTTAAATAATGCAAATGCTTTTTGCAGCTTTTGCGATTGTTTTTGATTCTTTTTCTGGTTAACGTTTATTTTCCAACTTTCGTCTTTCTATACATTTCTATAAGTTTTTAATTCTTTTTGAATACATAAAAAACAATTTTAAATAATTTTAATGAAATAATTCGTTTTTAATAACAATAAAAAACAATTCTAATTATTATTAGATAATTACCAAAAGATCACAACTTACGAAAGACTTTTAACAATAAATGATTGATTAATTTCTTAGATATTTGTAATATTTATGAAACACATGAATTGAATTGATGCGCTAATTTGTGTATAATTTGATTGAATTTTTTTTAAATTGTTCAATGCTTTTTGTTTCTGATTCCTCACCAACAATCTTAAAAATAGAGAAGAAACTATTCATTTCATGCTCTCTGTAGTTTTCCTTAACTCGCTCACTTGTTTTCCCCTCTCTTTCTCTCGCAGTTTATTTGTCACGCTTGCTAATGTTGTTTGTTATTGCTTGAGTTGTTGTTGTTGCTGTTGTTGTTTACATTCTTAAAGATGTTGCTGCAAAGTATGCAACACATTCCTGCTCACATTCTTCGTACGCACGCGTTTTGCATACTTTGTTTTGTTTTGTTTGGCATCTGTTATCATCGTAATGACATTAACATTGCGACTTGACTTGAGGCTATTTGCCTTTCCTTCTCCTCCTCTCTCCCTTGTTCCATCTAACATTCTCTCTCTCTGTTTTGCCTATATTTCTTTTGGTGGCTATTTAATTTCGCATTCGCATTTGGTTGCCAAAGTGGCTGCCCTTGAGCCTGGCATTACTCATACGCCGTGTCGTCCGAGAACACATTTGCCAAATTTGCCTCTGCTTTTGTGTCTGTGCCATTTATTATTGGGCCACTTTTTGAAGTGTGTATAAGTGTGTGTGTGTTGCCATAAAGCAATTTGACTGCGTGCGTGCGAATGCGCAACCGAATGGAACATTTGGCTGTTTTATTGCCATTAGCGGTGTCATTATCTATTGCCTCCTGCGTCTCTCTTGGCCCAAAGCATATGGACCCTTGTTAGATTTTTGTCCGTGATTTGGGGACGTCCTTTTGTTTTCTTGCCATTCGGCAGTCTGTCGACAATCAAGACCATAATTTAGGCAAAAAGAATTCTCAGTGTGGCATTTAAGGCATTGTTACAAACCCATTAAATATTTAATGACGATGATAATAAATTGCAAAATATTGAAATTTAGTAAATCTACTTTTTTTTATTTAAATTTTATCTATTCACAATTTAAAACTTTAAACTTGTTTTTAATAAATAATTACATCATGTTTTCATCAAAAGTAGACAGAACCAGTTAATTCATGAACAGCAGGTTCGGCATTAATCTGTTGTAATCATAACAATAATTCTTTTTGTCAACTTTCGTTAAACTAAGATTTATTTACTCATCATCTCTGTCTCTGTCTCGCTCAGTAGCAGTAGCAGTAGGTGACCTTGTTCAGTTTAGAGAACATGCTCTTTGAACTGGTTCAAACTGCAAACGTCATGCACACATCTACTATATTTGTAAAAATTATTGCTCTGTTCAAAGTTTTGGATGCACTGGCAACTCTGCGTCAAACTGTATTATCAGACGCTTAGCCGGGTTTTGTGCTTTTGTAACTTTTTTATGTTTCGCTTTTTACGACTTTTATTTTGTGTGTTTGCTTTTGCACTTGTCTTCGGTGTTTTGGTGTCTTTCTTTTATTTTATTTGTTGTACTTTTTTTGCGTTTCGTCTTCAACGGCGTTGCTCACCTTTTGAGTTAGTCACTCTTTGGCAACGAACGTTACCACACGGCGCGGCAAACGAGAGCTCAACATACATAACGTGAGTGTGTATGTGTGTGTATGTGTATGTTGTTGAGTGATTGTGTTGTTGCAAAAGTAACAAATTATCATATGCGTGTGCGTGAGTTGCTTTTGTTTTTCTGTATTTGTTTCTGTTTACGAATTATTCGCGTGTGATTCTTATGAACCATTAACATAACCAGAAAGAGAGCAAAGTGAGCGAGAGAGCATAAGAACGACAGAGGAGAGTGTGAGAGTAGAGTATGTAATGCGGCCCCCCTCAAGGTAAATGCGTAAGTTGACGCATCGCTGTCAATCGCAGCAGCGACGCGTTGCGACGTCGGCAGCGAATGAGCAAAAAAAAAAAACACATCAATCAAAATGAAATTGAGCGGACGTCGACCGTTGCTTCTGCTTCTGTTGCTGCTGCTGCTGCTTCTTTTCTGTTTCTGTTTCGGTTTTCTGCCAACGCAGCGGAAGAAGCAGAAGCGCACAGAATAAACAGACTCAGCAAGTGAAAGAAGGGCAGACGACATTTGTCAGACAGAGATAGAACGAACATACGCTCTGCTTTTGCTTTAGCTTGTTGCTCTTTGTTGTTGTTCTTATTTTTCCGCTATCCGTTCGGTCTGTCTGCCTTTCGGTCTGTAGGCATATCATTTTGCGCCTCACTGCCCATTTACGCTTCCGCTCTCTTTCTTCTCCTCCCCCCACCCCCTACTCACACCCCTCCCCCCACCACTCGGTTTGCCGCCTACGCGCGTCGCTTTCTTTTGTCACCCGCTTGGCCGCATTTCGAAATCAAATTTAAATTTTATTGTATTTTTTTTTTTTATAACCAACCGAACTGTTGAAATCGAATTGAGTAGGCTTAGGCCTAGATTGTTGTTGTTGCTGTTGTTGCATATATTACACTTACACACACAGACACATACCATTACATTTTGTATACAGTATTTTCGCAATTGTTATTGTTAGTGATGGGGCGCAAGCGCGCCGCGTGCTTTAGCTTTTTTAGCTTGAGCTCATTAACCCATTGGCGCCCTCAATACGAGTATGAGCGGCATTTGCACAGCTGCTCCAACTGTGTGATTTCAGCCTGCCCGACTGACTGAACTGACTGTCGACAGCGAATTGGGTCAAACTGTTGCTGCCTGCGCAGCGTTGACAGCAACAACTACAACAACAGCAACAACAACAACAACAAACTAACCAAACTTGTCTTTGGTCACGTTGGCGCCTTACGACAGCTCACAGCGCAACCTGAACCCGAGAGAGAGCGAGACAGAGCTCGCAACGTTGTCAATATCATACACAGAGATCACACCGTACAATATCCATAATGTGAAAACCGTTCTTTGACCAACTTTTGAAACCAAGAACAAAAGAAATGACAGTGGCAAATTGTACAATATATACAGTCAAACTACCCTAAGTAGAACTTAAAGTAGATCTAACATCTTAGTTTAATATAATCTTAATGAGTTCTTTCTAGGGCAGCTTGACTGTATTAAAAATGTTTAAATTCTGATTAAATTTCCATTGCCATTTTATTATCTCTTTAAGGCTGTTTAAAATAATATTATTAATTACGTTTCAAGTACTCAAACTTAGACTAAGCTTAAAGTTAAACTTAAAAGCTCTTAATCAGCTGATCGTGCTCTCTCTCATTATTTACCTCTTCTCTCTTATTTTTAATGAAATTTTTAATAGATTTATAAACTAAAGTATATATTCAAGGTTTGCGACAGCGACAGTGAGTAAAGTTCTGGATTGATAACACTGATAACAATGCTTGAGAGTGAGAGCAGTTCAACAATATAAATGGCACTGAGCAGTCTGTTAGTTTGTATACATATTGTGATTATATGATGGCAGATTGTAAATTGCTGTTCTGATAGGTTACATTGCGAGACACGTGTGCTCGCCCTCTCAGCGCAATATACAAACAAATGTCTAGTATATGCAAAAGTTGAGCATTTAATGCCTCTGATAACCGATGTCAATTGCAGTGTACTATAGAATATATGTGTTAACACATTACCCTCTCTCATGCAATCAAAGCAAATGGACTGCAAATATTATTAAATAATACAGTAATAACACACCCACAAAACACCCCCCAGTGTGTATCATTTTGGGGGACAAACAGATGGGGTGCTAATGGCTAACACATGATCATGATCATGGCAACTGTTTAGCATGCAAGGGGTCATTGCATTTGCACTCGAGTGCTATTCAAACTGTGCCCAATTGCAGCAAATGTAAACAAAATGCTTGTTGTTGTTTTCTTCTTGTTTACAGACAGATGTTATTCACTCACACACACATACGCGCACTCCCACTCTTGCCTGTTGACGTTTACAGTTTGAGAGTCAGCACCTTACTGCTCTCATTTACTGCAGGCGCTCTCGCACTTGCGCTGTTCTCTCAATGCGATGGCTAGCAGTGTGACCACTTTAGCTATTAAGTAGCTAAAAATGTAATTAACTAAGTCTTAGTAGGTAACAGCAGTGTCCAACCTTTTTTTCGATTAGGCTTTTGATATGGACAAACAACTCAGACTGAATAAATTTCATTTGTGAATTTTAATAACTTTAGCTATTTCTAGCTACCCTTTTGATTAAATTAGCTCTTGAAGTTCTGAGCACTGCTTACGTTCTGCCACAACACTCACGGTTGCCACTTAAAAATATCTAATAGAGCCAAAAACAAACAAAAAATGAGCCAAATTGGCTAGAAAGGAGCCAAACCTTTTTTTTTTTTGCAGTTCATGTTATTTTTGCATTAATTATATACATATAAAATATTTCCTTCACAAACACTTAAAGCAGTAACACATATTTCCATAGTATTTCACTTTTTCATAGTGATTAACATAAGTTACTAAATAAAAAAAAAAGTACTTCAAACTAAAACTATACAAAATAGCTAATTCTGAACTGATGAAAATAAGAGCCAAATCGAAAAAATAAGTGCCATAGCGCCAACAGGAAGAAAAAGAGCCAGTTTTGGCGCAAAAACGCCAATTGTGGCAACCGTGACAACACTGATACTGTTGCTCTCTCTCTTTCTCTCTCTGTGCTCTTTAATGCTCACACCTCCGCCGCCTGCGCTCTTCTAGTCAGTTGACTGTGGCCCGTGCTGCCGCACAGTTCGTTTCTCGCGATCGCTGCGCTTTTTTTTTACATTGACGAAAGCTTTGCATAGCGTTTACATTTACATTTACATGCATACAATATTTGAACAGCAGCGTAATACATAACGGTAAACGCTGCGGCATTCATACAACGTGACATAACGACATAATATTGTGATTGCTTGGCTCAGCGCCACAAACCTTTACCCCTTCCATTTCCCTTCGACCGTACACTTAATTGAAGTGTGTGTTAAAGTTTCTTTTTTACGCCAGAGAGCGCAAGTATGTGTATGTGAGTGTGTGTGCTTGTGATGTTTTCATGAACGCGTTCGTGATCTTTGAAGCAAAACACAGCTGTCTGTTTTACCGCAAAAGCAGCAGCAACAACAAAATCAACTACATTATTTAGTTGTTGGTTTCTGCCGACGTCATGCCAACAAACTGCCAGTAGCAGTCAATTTATGTAAAGTGAAAACGTTCAGAGAAATACACGTACACAATACGTACGTATGTACATAATATTATATACATATGTATGTATATATGCAAACGTAACTCGTTCTCACCGGTTTTACGTGCACTGAGCATGCTCAAGTAAGTTCTAACCAATTGCTTTCAAATTGTAAACAACACCTGATTGTGACTTTTCAACTGTTCATTGGTTTAATTATTTACACAATCAAAATTATGAACTTCAGCATCATCACATGCATTCAATTAATTATTTTTATTATTTTCATTTGCTGTTTTTCAAATAAATTAAATGAGTTAACCGCAAACAGAAAGCACAAGTGATTGCCAACACAGCTAAATACTAAATACATATATAAAATGAAATTTTGTATTTATTTATTTATTTATGTATTCCTGTTTTATTTATTTTTTTGATAAATACATACACGAATTTTTTTCAAGGCCAATATCACTTTTTATACCTTGTATTCCCCCTAAAAACACTCTGGGTATATAAATACTGATAATACAATAAATTTAAAAAAAAAAAAGCCCCTAAACGAACCAGTTCAATGAAATTCTTAATTGCATTCAGATTATTTTTTTCAGCTGATAATGCTGGGTATTTATTCCAGAGTTGTCCTAGGCACTAACAGTTTTTAAAAGATTTCTTTCAAATAACCCCAAATATCGTTATCACATATTATTTCTTTTTATTCTGAATTTAGAGTTGATTCCAATACCAATATTTTTTCAGTGTTGTCCGAATTTTGACAGTTTAAATAAGCCAGATGTAAAAAATAGTTGAAGTAACATAAAAATTCACTCAGAAACCCACATATTTTGTAGTACTAGTGTTTTTCCTTTAACTAAATATGTTTTAAGCATTATACAAATTTGAAAAATCTAGAATATAAAGCTAGACTGACATCACTTTGTAAAATAAACTCAATATTTTGAAATACAGTTGAACTTCCATAACTCGAAAGTCTATAACTTGAATTCTCTCTAGCTCGAGACCTAAAAACTTAAAAACTTCCATAAGTCGAAGTCTCCATATCTCGAACTTTTTTCTTGGATAATGGTGATTCGAGTTAGGGAAGTTCGACTGTATATTGAGGCTCATAGGGTATTTTCTAGACTAGCAGTCTTAACTATAGCATTATTACTTGTTTTTTCGCATTGCTTGCTGCGCTGCCAAAAGGCATTGGCCCATATGAGACACCCCCTCCCCATCACTCACCCCTTTCCCTCCCGCTACCCCCACCCCACTGCTCTGCCATGCAAGAATTTTGTCTGCTTTTCAGTATGTATTTTACTTTCTGTGTGCTTTACTTTTCACTTCGTTTCGATTTTGTGAGTGCACAAGTGCAACAATATTTTATATGTAGAGATCTGTATAGAAAGGGGACGGAAATAGATAGAATTAACGAAAACATCAATAAGGCTAGAGTGGTGAAAGGAGAGCGAAAGAGAGAGAACTAGGCGGGTATCTTTTGCCTTTCATCACACCTTCCATTTTGGAGACGCAAATTTCGCAGGTTTTTGTTGTTGTTGTTGCTGTTGGATTTGTCATTAAAATGTTGTTTACCCGCAGACAGAAATTTAACAAATTGCGTCTTTGCTTTTTTATTTACATACTCTAAAAAGCAAGCACAAAAACAACAACAACAATAAGTGTTATTGTATGAGTGCTGTTTGTATGTGCTCCAAAAATAAGCGCGCGCGTTATCGTTTTATCGATAACGGGCGACACAAAACAAAACAAAAAAATATCAACAAACACAACTGTGCATTGCAATCGCACGACCTCCCACCACCCCCCGTCACCTCTCTCTCTCTCTCTGTCCATGTCTCTCTTTCTCTCTCTCGCTTGCCTAGAGTGCACACACACACAAACACACACTTATTGAGAATATCTATTTATGTTTATTTAATTGATTTCTAATCATCACTCTTGCTACCCATCTCTTTCTATCTTTTTGCAGATACGGCTGCTATGGATCCAATTTTCTTCTCACCCACTAACGGTATACCCTCTGAGAGTAAACTCGCCACTTATATGGTAAGTGTTGTTGTTGCTGTTGTTGTTGTTGTTGTTGTTTATTCCATTACAGTTTGACATGCAGATGACATGACTTAACAACAGTTTGCGAGTCATGCAATTGACTTTACAAATGTTTATGTATACGTATATATTTTTTTTATTCGAGCTGTCGACTTGACGAATGACCCTGCCCAACACCCACTTGACACGCCCCCAACGCCCAACCCCCACAACAAAATGAGCTTATTAACTATTACACATGCACACACCAAAGTACAAAGTGCGTGAGTGTGTGTGTGTGTGTGTAAGTGGTGCAACAACAAACAGCTGTTTAATTGACGAGACAAGATATGTATGTACATATGTACACACATACATACATACATATGTGATATGTATGTATTTATATTTGATTGCCTCGTCTGAAGTTTGTTTAACTTGTCAGTTTACGTCGGCGCTGACAGAGCTGCGATTGTTGTACTTTTAATTATGCTTTATGTATTTTTTTATTTTGTTTTATTTGTATTTGTATTCGTATTTGTTTTCACTCAATTTGCTTGAACAATTTAATTTCAATCCATGAGTCCATGTGCAATGTCTGTTCAGATACAGATACATGCATGTTTATACATACATGATCATTTGCAAGTGTATTTGTACACTTGACCGACTTTTACGCAAAAACACTTCGATATGTATTTGTATATACTTGTATATCTGAATATAAAACGCAAAACAATAACAATAATTTGTGTTTATGCATGGATTTTAAATTTTTTGAACATCATTGAAAAATAAATAAATAAATTAAAGCCGTTAAATATTGTTATTTGGGAAAATGCTGAATTTTAAATACCCTTGAATTAGATCTATGGAAACTGCTGTAATTAAATGATAGATCTTTTTATACCCTGCACCAATTTTGAATCAGTAATACAGGGTAGAATAACTTTGTAAAAACGAATGTTTGAAACAGAAGTTATATTTAAATATGATTATTTATTAGTTTTTAGTTTCTTGGAATTTTCAATTAACTCCTGAGTCAATTGAATATTTAGAGATTTCTTCATTTACCTTTTAAGTATAAAAATTTAACAAATCAATTTTTGAAAGTGTTACATTTTGCTTATCTAAATTTAAATACCCTTCGCAAGAGTGTGAAGCGTAGAGCATTTATTAAAAAGTATTTGCAAAGCAAGTGCTTTGATGATCATTAAAAACTTATTGCGCAGCATTTTAATTTAGGCAAAGTAGACCAATTAAAAGTGAGAGTGGCTAAAGCGACTCTACACTGGAAACAATTAAAGCTGAATAGAGAAAATTCAATGACTAAATAAATACATAAATAAAATCAATTGACAAATATATATGTTTAGAATTACCGAATTCTCAACCTAAAGTGTCAGTTGTAATTTAAAAGAAAATTGTGAATGGCAGATAAGATAATGTTTGGGCTAATATACACTCATATATATGTATTTAACACCCACACCAATACAAATCAATGACTAGCTTCTACTCTATCTTTTGGTTATTCAATCAGTTTATCACTCTCTCTCTCTCTCTCTCTTTCGTTCACTCTGTTTCTCTGCGCATGCCGTCTCACTCTGTCTATCTGAACTATCAGAATCGACAGAATGTTACCACAACGACGGGCTTTGGGCTGAATAACGGTAATGGTAACGGTAACGGTAATGGTAACGGTAATAATGGGTTCTCACTACTTAACTTGGACTCGCCCCTAGCAGTTAATAAAAAGTCTCAGGTAAAAAGAATTCAACCCCGTGTTGGTAGATCGTTAGTCGAATCGTTACTCCCCACCACCATCTCCTTCCTCTACTGTGTGTGATTGTTTAATGACTTGCAATTTATGAACAATTTAACATAAAATTAACTCGATTTTTAATTGTTATATAGGTAACGCCACAATCGCCCGAATTCATTCCAACGCGCATCAATTCGTCTCCCAACTTTTACCCACCATATCACATGAATAATGGCCTAAACGGCGTCAATGGGTTAACAGCAGCTGCAGCCGCCGCCGCAGCAGCAGCAACGGTAACAGCAACCGCATCCACAGCATCCGTGAGCATCAGCAAGACGTCAAATGGCAGCAATGCTTCCATACTCTCCATGCAGAAAACAACATCCGCTGCGACAGTTTCCATTGCACAACAACAACAACAGCAGCAACACCAGAAGCAGCAGCAACAACAACAACAACCATCGGTGGTGAATGCTGTAACTGTAACGGCCAGTTCGGCGCCCATTGCAATTAGTGGCAGCGCACCACCGAATCCCGCCGCGGCGCCATTTGTCAGCAGCATGTCCGCCCAGACGCCGCTCAAGTCGCGCAACGCAATGATGCGCCAGGAATCGCCAACGGCAGCGCTTATCGGTGGCGAGAAGTCGCCGCCACATGGCATGACGCCACACGGCGCCTCGCCCATACCAACCACATTGCCAGCGAGCGTGCATCAGGTGAGTTACCTTACACCTTTGACTTGTCTCTTCTTATATATTAATGCTCTCTTCATTGACTTGTCAGGAGAATGTCGGCGGCACCATTTACTTTTATCCAACTGCCAATGCACAGAACAACCAGCCGGTGGTGAACTCGGTGGTTGTGGATGCCGCACATCCAGCGCATCCGGCCCATCATGGCGTTGTCAATGCGGTGGCGCCACTGAGCGCAGTTCCCTCGCAAATGATGTATACGGGGCATGTGTATCCGGGTCCAGCGTCCAATGTGATTGCCATGCAACCAAAGACGCAACTGGAGTCTGCGTTCTTTATGCCCGATGAGATGCGCACCGATATTCTTGCCCGCAACGAGATCTCCAATCTGATTATGGACGCTGCGGAGGCGGCACAGCATGCCCTGCCCCTCGAGGTGGATAACTATCATGCGCTTTATCCTTTAGAGCCGCCAACCCAAGCGATGCACAACAAACTGACGTTACCAGCGAGCACATACCGCGCCACGCACAATAGCACAGGATTCAAGTATTGCCTGAGAAGATTGCACGGTTAGAATTGACTATTAAATATCCTATATGCTCGATTGATTGATTGATTGTGATGTTTATTGCAGGTTTTCGCTTGCAGTCCACAAAGTGTATGACGCTCGTGGAGATGTGGAAGAAGCTGCAGCACACGAATGTTGTGCAACTGCGTGAGGTGTTTACAACAAAAGCATTTGGTGATAACTGTAAGTGACAACAAGTTGAAGGGTTCAAAATTTGAAATTAAGTTTTATATACAAACTACATAATCAATTTGGAGTGTCTAGCTCTTGTAGTCTTGAAGATAGACGTGTTTAATAATAAATCAATTAAGCTGTGTCAAAATTTAAAATTAAGTTGTATATATAACCTACATATTAAATTTAGAGTGTCTAGCTCTTATAGTCTTAAAGATAGACGTGTTTAATAATAAATCAATACTGATCAAAACAAAAATATATACTTTATGTGGTCGGATATGCTTCTTTATGACATTTAATAACATTTGCACAAAAAACCTTGTTTTAGTACTATTTTAGTAAATTAAAATAAATTACAAAAAATTATTTATAATTTAATATTAAGAATTGAAATAATACAAAGTTAAAAGAGTCAGGAAGTTTAAAAAAAAACATTAATTAATAAATATTAATCGTAGTTGCTGTGAGGCAGAAATAAGTAATTAAGAATATAGATTTATTGATTAGACAATAAACTCCTTTTTGCCCACTTTTTAATAATTACTGTAACTTTTTTTTGTCAATTTTTTGATTGATTACTACAACACTTTATTTAATCTCCGTTCACAGCATTAGTATTAGTGTACGACTATTATCCCGGCTCACAGACATTGCTAGCCAAATACTTTACGCCAACGCCCGAGACCAACGGCTACACAGATCCATTCCAAGGCGAGGCACGCCCCTTCAGGTGAGTCTAGTACGCCCCAAATCTAATTTCTTATCAAATTTGAACTGTTGTTTTCTTTATCAGTCATAAGAGCAACATGCAGCGCACAAATAACGGACCATTGCTGCCAGAATCGACAATTTGGTCAATAATAATGCAGTTAACCGCAGGTCTACGGGCCATACACCAGGCGGGTTTGGCCTGCAAGTAAGTGCAATTTCTCTTAACCCTTTAGTTTCGTCTTATTTAATTGTTTCTCGTGTCCATTTAGAATCCTAGATCCCACTAAGATCATTGTGACTGGGAAACGTGTGCGTTTCAGCTCCTGTTGTGTCTCGGATATCACGCAATTCGATCCAAATGCGGCAAATCCCTTGGCCTTGGTCAACATGCATCAGCAGGTAACACTTTTTGTGTTGCACAGTGTAATGTACAAATGAAATTGAATGCTTGATTTGTTGTCTTGCAGGATGATCTAACCGCATTGGGTCGCTTAGTATTAGCGTTGGCCTGTCGCTGTCTGCAGTCCGTGCAGCGTGATAATGTACAGTCTAGCATTGATATGGTGACCCGTAACTATTCCACCGATCTACGTAATTTTATTGTGTAAGCTTAAGTCGTCACATCACTGAGTTGTTTGTTATTGAAATATATGTTTATTTGTTTAATTCCTAGTTACCTCTTCACCACGAATAACCGCCGCTCTGTTACGGATCTGATGCCCATGATTGGTGCACGTTTCTATACGCAACTGGATGCTCTGCAGGCCCAAGTTGATATGCAGGATGATGAGCTGGCCAAGGAGATGGAGAACGGTCGTCTTTATCGCATATTGGTTAAACTGAACAGCATCAATGAACGACCCGAGTAGGTTTCCAAATGTAAAGATTACTTTGTATAACATGTATACTTAAGTATTGTCTATTTTTGTTAGCTTCAATTTGGATTGCACTTGGTCAGAGACTGGTGATAGATATATGCTGAAATTATTCCGTGATTTTTTATTCCATTCCGTCACTGAGGATGGCCGACCCTGGCTGGATCACGCACACATTGTACAATGCCTCAATAAGCTGGATGCTGGCTCAATCGAGCGTGTAAGTGAATGTTATATTTGGAATTAAATGTATAAATATTAATCGATTGTTGTTGTTCTTTTTCTAGGTGCAACTCATGTCACGCGATGAGCAATCGGTACTAATTGTCTCCTATGCTGAACTCAAGAATTGTCTGGAGAACGCATTCTCCGAACTGATGTCGAGTGCGGCCAACTGATGATCACCTCAAAACACTTAAACAACCGAAACAACAACAACAATAACAACATTTTCATCATCTTTATCACCATGATCATCATCATCATTAACAACAATAAGAAGAAGAAACACGCGCAGCTCATTTAAGCCACGCCTTGTGTCCCAGCCCCTACCTCTTCCCCTCCCACTACTCGACCACAAGCAACTACAATTAAATGGTTTAATATATATAAAAAAAAAAGAAAGAAAAGAAAAAACATTCATTGTATAACTAAGACATTTTTAGGCGTATGCCGAGTAAAACATAATAAACAACAAATAATTAAATTAAATAAATAAACATAAACTACATACGCAGATTTATATTGTTAAGCCAAGCAAAAAGATAAAGATAAACAATAATGATAATGATACATGATAAAAATGAATGAAAACAAACAAACAACAACTGATATCCAATGTTATGTTAGATCTTAACTACATTTTAGGCATTTAAACTTACACAGATAAACAAACAACCAACAAACAAACATCAAATAAACCAACAACAAACAGAAAAGGAGCAACAACTTTTTGAAAACGAAATCTCTCCAAAAAAAAATGAAAACAATTCAAAATAAAAAAAAAATATACAAAAAAATGTAAACGAAAGAAAAAATTGAAAAACAACAAAAAAAAGAAAACTTGCAAAATTTGTTAAAACAAAAAACGAAACGAAAACTTTAAAGTACGAAAATGAGCAAAATGAGAAAGTTGATCTATTTTTACAGAGCTAAAGAAAAAGAAGAGAAATAAAGTATTTATATGTATTATAAAAAAATCTATAAAAACTAAACTAAACGAAAAAAAAAAATTGTAAAATAAATCTAACAAAAATTGTGCAGTGCGAAAATGTTAAGCAACAAAAAGAAATGTAAAAACAAAAATAACAACAACAACAACAACCAACAAAACAAACAAGGAACCACATGAAATGTTTTAAGCATTGTCTGAGCGCCTGCCTAAATTCCCCTACAGCAACAACAGCAACAACAACAAAAACAAGAACAACCAAACACAAAAATGAAACATTTCTTATTTTTCAACTAATATTTTTATAGCGAAATATTTTTTAAAAAACGATTTAAGCAAGAGAAATGGAAATGAAAAAATCTATTTGTAAAAAAAAAAACAAACAAAAAAACGAAAAAGAAAATGGAAATTGTTGGTTTAAGAAGAAGATGATGAAGAACATGCAAAGCGACGCACAGCGCGACTTAGCAAGTTGCTCAAAAACATAAACAAAACAAAACAAAAACATAATAATAATTATAATAATGAACGAATGAAAAAATAACAATAACAAAGAAGATAACGAAATCGTCTAGGCCACACAGCGTGATATGTATATACATATTATATTTACCTTATTTTTTCTATTTATGTATGTATGTAATGTACAACTCTTGATGCAATATTTATAATTATTTAAAAACAAACACACTCACACCTTTACAATGCACGCTCTCAAAATTGCAAGTACAACAACAAAATTACCGAAAAAGTCTGTCTATTTAAATATATTATATATGTATTTATGTATATGTATATATTATTTTAAATGCTAAATCCCAATTAGCGCCAATGGGGCAAAAGTCGCGTTGCGCCTGCGCGGCCGCATATCACGAAACCGAGAGAAATCCAAAACAAAAAACCAAAAAGTTGAGAACTTAATGAAATGGCTTCAACCACTCTACAACAACAACAACTACAAGAACAACAACCACCAACCAGCAAAAGAAAACAAAAACAATTAAAATTTACAAGTAACCTTATGATTTACGTCCAACAGACTCACCTTTCCGGCTGAATACTCAATGCTCAGCTCAACAGTTGCTCTGGATCGTTCATTTATCTCCTGCTTCATCCGTTTCCAAAATTATTTCGTTGCTGACACACCACACACCCCATACTAAATGTTGGTTTTTGTTAGCTTTTGTTTACATCGATTTTTCCAACTTTACAATATTTTTCATTTCGTTTATTTTGTACTCCTTTTCTTCAAACGCTTTTCTGTTTGTCAATCATAAATGCGTACATGTACTTTTTTTCATTAAGTTATTGTATACTTCAAAGTAAGACTAATTAATTATGTAGTTATAAAAAAAAAACAGAAAACGAGAAAACCTGCAAAAACAAAAAATGTAAAAGAAAACTTTTTGAGAAAACCAATAAAAAAAATAATAAAATGTTTAAACAAATGCGTTTACAGAGAGTTTATAATTTTCTTGGGCGTTATTGGAAGTGTACATAAAGGTATTGCATTGGTAATGGCTTAACCCAGCGGATCATCTTGTTATATTAGGATCCAAGGAGTTCATTTTTGATTCGACGTTATCTTCCAATTCTTGCGGCCTTAGAGACGCCACGTTAAATTAAAATTGCTTTTAATTCAAATTGTCTTTTTGTAGCACGTATATTTCTCAACTAGCAGCAGTTGTTGAATATGTTAAATAACATAATCCTATTATTTAGCAGACGACTGAAACGGCCGTCAAAATTAAACTTTAGTGATTCGCTTTTAACAGCTATTTAAAATATGATTTGCATTTTAATGTAGGTTATAGGTTGCAATACTTGAGTAAGAACACTTCGAAACTTATGTAGCTGTATCGGCTATGTACATAGCTACTTGCAATTTTCTTTTAGCTGCATTAAGAGCTAATTTTGTATTAAAATAATTATGCTAATGCGTCTTGACATTGCTCACTAAATTGCAACATGGCAATTTTGTTTGTTACAGTTGCGATCGTTGCGACCTGTTGTGGCAGTCCCTCAAAGGATAATTTAGTTATTGACAATGTTGTATGTTTAGCAAACGTATGTACATACATATGTATATCTGGTCCGAGTTCGTCTGGACGGCACATGCGCAGTTCGAGCATAAGGAGAATCAACTGTGGGGGTTGAATTGTTGACGCCGCTAAGTATGCCACATATTTTGCGTGTTTATTTTACAGCTAAAGCGCTTGTAATTCACAACCAGTTCTGGTCGCGAGAGATTGGCATAGCTTGCTGTGAGCAATGTGAAATTACTCTGGCTTCTCTTCAGTTGTCGAATAAATCTTTCGCCTTTTACTAAAGATTTCCGTGGAGAGGAGCACTCTAATGAGTCTAAAATAATTTTTGCTAGTGCCTGATTGCAAAATCGGGCCATTTTCAAATGCATTTGAATTAAATAACAACAGAATGCCGAAGAGTGGAGGGCTCCACAATCTTGGGTCATAAAAAGAATGCGTGGAGTTCTTCAAAAAGCCAAAGTTCGAATCTAAAAAACGCAAAACAAGTCCGATCTATAGAAACGATCAGATTAAGAAAGAGGATCACCTTTTAACAGAAGAATAATATTAAAAAGAAAATGTTGATTCATGAACCTTACTTTTGAACCATTTTTTAAAATTGATTATCTTTATCTTATGTCTTAACCAACATTTTCTTACAATTTAATTAAAATTGCGCACTAGGTGAAAATGTTAGCTAACATACATTAAAGCGACTCGCATCAATCGTCACCTCTGTTAAACGTCAGCTCACCAACATATATTTTTTATTATCGATAGTTTTAGTGCTGGAAAAGTCCACATTGTGGGCGGCAATTTAAAAAAGGCCGTTGCTTGAGTTCTTAAAGTCAGAAAAATTCTATGGGTGATTCTCTTAAAATTCCGTATGAGGCTCTGCATAATTTGTTTCATTTATTAATTATTATTTATGTATTAAGTTATTAAGTTTTTTAACTTGCTGAATTTTTATGTAAATTTAATGCGACCCCAATGCGATGAACCACAGCGTAGCTTAGAAGGTTTTTCTTTTAAGGATAGTTTATTTAGGTCATAATAATTATAAATCAGCCTAAGTGAATCACTCATCAGAATTAAAAGATAGAGTAGTTTATGTTTTGGAAATGTGTTTTATTTTAACTAAGTAATTACAAAGTATAATACAAATTTTATAGTTAAAACTTGAAAATGTACAACTTTCGTTTTAGAGGGCAGGCAAATTTAGAATGAGTTGCTGATGGAATTGTAGTAAATTTGAAGATTCGTTTTTTTTATGAGTATATAATTTTGATAAACTTCTGTCTTCTCTTATTGTGATTATCACAGTTTAATATATAAAAGTTCGATCGCTTCTATATACCCTTTATTTTTATTTTTGTTTTGTTTTTATAATTCGAGCTGAACGAAAAGAAATGCGAAAGCTGTATAAACTTTTGTTGTTTTTTGTTTTTGTTTTTTTTTTGTTAGGGGGTAACTACATAAAAGTTGTGCATTCATTTTTAGCTAAAACATAAAAACTACTTAAATTCTATATATTTAATTAAGCTTACATTTAGTACAAAAAATTCAGCTGAACTTTAGCAAAGTTATTGAGTATTTGATTTGTTTGTTTTTTCTTCGAGTTAGTGTTGAGTGGGGGCGGGTTGCAGAAAAGAGCAAAACTAAATCGCAATTTTTAGACTAAAACTAGGACATCGTTTCATAATATATGTATACTCGTACTCGTATTAACAACTTGCAGAGGGCCAACAAAATAAGGCCTTTACAAAAATCCAACTCTTGGATGTGGTCTTAGGCAGGCGCCTCCGTTGGCGCGTGACAACCCTCAACATTCTCGGGCCAATCGCAGACATTCTCTTGGGGATTGAAGACCAGGTTGGCAGGACATGGCATGTGATGTTTGCGTTCACCCTCGCACATATAATAGTGTGTGCAGTCGGCCCAATCCTTGTGGTAGCTAATATGTCCTTCCTCCTCCGCGCAGGTAACATCGTGAGCTAGACATTAAGAGAATGTATTAGTCTCTGATGAGTTTCTTTACAATAAACTTCAATTGTTTTATAAAGGTGAATCCTTTTTAATATGTATATTCGGAGTTCCCAAATCGGATAACTCTTGAACTTACGATCTTTTGTCGTGTAGGCACCGCGTGGTCCGTGGGATTCGTAGGGTCCATCGTATTCGAGTGCCACCTTATAGTCCTTGAGCTCATCGCTGAGGGCAGACAAGAGTGGATATTTGCCATTGCCGCAGCGTCCAGTGAAGTCATCCATGTCAATGGACCAGACCATAATGCCACCGAAACCTTGTTCCTTAAGCCATTCCGTCTTTAGAAAATACCAATGTTAGTTAACATTTTGAAGATATACAGAATTGTGGAACTCACCTTTGTCTTGAGCGAACGTTCATCGTCGAAGCCCACCCATTGGTTGCCTTTGTAGGCGAAGGGCACCTGCTGCTCCGAGTCCCAGACCAGCGTGGTGTTGTCCGCGGCCAAGAAGGTGCACACCTCGTAGTAGCTGAGGAAGCCCGCCTCGTTGGTGAACTTGCCCGCCTTGCCGCCTCCAGACGATGGAGATCCAATGTCGAATTGTGTGTCATTGACCAGCTCAAAGCTGCGTCCATAGGTGGGCATGCCAATGAGCAGCTTCTCCTTGGGTGCACCCTGTTTAACCCATTCGCGGGCACTGAAATCGACCGTCAGTTTCTTCTGATAGCCCGTCGCCGATTCCAGAGGGAACAGTGGCGAATTGTGGCCAACAGTGCGTTCCCATTGACCATGGAAATCGTAGGTCATCACATTGATAAAGTCAAGATATTTCGAGATCTCAGGCACATCGTAGCCAGCGGCAATGGCCTCAAAGGAGGCGGGAACGGCAGCAGTTAGGAGTAGGCGTGGCAAGCCCGACGATTTCGCTTCTCCCTCAAAGGCCACACGCAATTCACGCAGCAGATTCACATAGGCAATGCGATCCTCAACGCCACGTGGATACTCCCAGTCGACATCCAAGCCATTGAACTTGTAATCACGCAGAAAATCGATGGCCTCGTAGACGAACTGATTCATGCGGAAGACATTCGAGGTGAGCTCCTTGAACGGCGTCGAGCCAAAGGCCCAGCCACCAATGGCCAGGAGAATCTGCAGATCGGGATTCGCCTCACGCAGGTCAATGAGACTCTCATAGTTCTCGGGATCATCGTCGCTCGCCTCCGTCAGCTTGTAGTCCTGCAAAGTGGCAAACGCGTAGACAATGTGCGTGCAGAGCTTGGGATCAATGTTGTCGGGACCGAACTTGCCAGCGCCAGGACGTTTGGCCGACCAGCTGGTGAGATAGCAAAAGACTTGAGCGGGACGAGCTGAAAGGTAAAAAAAGGAAATAAATAATACGGTCAGAGGGGTCTAAACTTAAATTTAAAAAAATGTTATTATCAACGCATTTTAGAGACAACAATTTTGAGATGAAAATTAAATTCTTACAGCAAAAATATTACAAATTCAAATGGAAATAATCTTTGATTCTTTGTACATAAATTTTTAGTTTCGAGACAAAAATCATATTTTAATACCACTTATCTAAGAAATGTGTTGGAGTCAACATTAAAAAACAATTGTTATTTACAACATATTTTTGTTTAATTAAAATTCGTATATGACAATTTAATTTCTACATCAAAAATTTACTATTTTTAGATGGAAGTAATTTTTGTTATATGAAAGATTAAACATAATTTAATACCATTCATATAAAAAATGTGAGGAAAACCTAAAGTTCTTTAAAATAAAGTTTACATATTTGTTATTTTTTATAGTTCTCCTAAAGCTGTCTTATAAAAAAACTAAAATATTTATGTCGTATTTTATTGATGTCAGAAATCGTTCCTTTTTTAAAAGTTTAAAATTGACTTACTATTTTTATCTATGGCATTTGCTCCCGACTTGACGCGCTGCTTCTTTTGTACATGAGGTTTGCGCACCTTGTTGAGCACCTCATCCACCGAAATCTTAATGGGTTCGGGTTTCTGCAACGAGTATTAATGATTAGCAAAGGGTTCCAGAATAGAACGCAGTTCAACTTACCTCCTCGATATCCTCGAAAGTGGCTGCCACCGCTGTCCAGTTAACATCCTTAGCCTCCTTGCCACGGGAAATGCCGAGCAACTCTTCCCTCATGGCTCCAATCAATGGATACTTGACATTGCCACCGCACACGTCACCCTTGAAATCGTCCATGTCAATGGTCCAGACCATGGCGCCACCAAAGCCATTCGATTTGATCCAATGCATTTTGTTCCTGATCGCACGCTCATCATCGAATCCCACCCACTGGTCACCATCAACCAGGTAGGGCACCTTCATCTCCTCGTCCCAAACGTAGACGGCGCCGTTCAACAACATCTCACAGATCTCGTAGTAGGCGAGGAAACCACTTTCCTTGGTATAGACACCCTCACGTCCACCTCCAGTGGCCGGCGCATTCGGACCATGTTTGTCGGTGCTGGCCAGCGTAAAGGAGCGTCCATAGGTGGGCATGCCAATGATCAGCTTCTCCTTAGGTGCGCCCATTTTAACCCACAAATTGGCGGCATTATCCACAGAAAGCTGCTTGCGCCATTCGGAATCCGTGGAAGGAGCATAGCTGTAATCAAAGTGGGTATTAAAGGTTTGAAAAAGTAAGAAAATGGGAAAACATTTTATAAACTCATAGAAGCCGAAAAAAATTTAAAAATTTAAAATAAAATTTAAGTAAAAATATATAATATAATACTATAATACTGTGAAAAAAATTTAATAAGATTAAGAATTTCTAAATGCCGAAATTCAAAAATTTAATAAGATCAAGAATTTCTAAAAGCCGAATTGCAAAAAAAGCCACTTTTTGTATGAAAAGTACATAGAAAAATGGGTTAAAATAGTCATTTTTAGGATTTTCAAAATATTATAAAAAATACTAGCAAAAATATTTTTGAACATTTTTGTTTGTAGTCACTCTTAGAATTCTTTGAAAAATATCAAATATTATTATTTAATATTAAATACTTATTACTATCAATTAAAAATACCGGCTATTTCGACTTACAGTGGTGCATTGTGTCCAGTTTCGCGTTCCCATTTGCCGTGGAAATCGTAGGCCATCAGATTGATAAAGTCCAGATAGCTGGCAATGGCGGGCACATCGTAACCCCCACGAATATTATCCGGACCCACGGGCACGGCGGCGGAGAGCAAGAGACGAGGTTGTTTCAGTTCCTGAGCTTCAGCTTCGAAGGCTTCACGCAGCTCCTTCAGCAAGAGCACAAAGTTCTTCTTATCATCCGTACCCTTGGGATACTCCCAATCCATATCGAGGCCGTCGAAGCCACGCTTGCGCAGGAAGGGAATGGCGGAGTAGACAAAGGTCTGGCGAGTGTAGCGTGTGGCCGACATGTCCTTGAACTTCTGTGTGCCAAAGGACCAACCACCCAGAGCTAGCAAAATCTGCACAAGATTTAAAAAGATGACAACCAATTGAAGTCAAATTGGGTCGGGGATTAATTACCTTCAATTTGGGATTGGCTTTGCGCAGATTCATCATGCGTTCGTAGAGTCCGGGAACATTGTCCTTGGTCTCATCGTTGGACTCGTAGGAGCTCAGTTTGCCCTTTTTCAGCCAGCCAAAGGCGAAGATAATGTGTGTGCAGAGATCGGCGGGAATATCCTCCGGCACAAACTTGCCGATCTTGACACGATACTGCGACCAGTTGGTGTAGTAGCAAACAATCTTTGGCGTGCCATCATCCACCTTTGTCTTCTTGCCCTTCAGGGATGAACCGCTGGCCACGAGGGCTGCACCGCCGACAGCCGCTCCGGCGGCGGCAGCGGAACCGCCACGTAGCTTCGACTTGGAGCGGAGTCGGGTACGACTGACGCTGGTTGTGGAGGCGGGTTCCTGGTCTATGCGCTTCTGGGCCACGGGCGATTCAGTGGCCTTCTTGGCCGAACTGGCAACTGTTGTGGGTCGTCGCATGCGCCGACGCGTCTTTGCTGCAAAGCCAAAAATAATCAAATATTGGTAAGAAAATTAATTAAATTTTATAATCATCAACAATCTCCACTCTCCGCCCACCGTCAACTTGACCTTTGCTAACAACTCTTTAAATTGGCTACCGATGGCAATAGATTAAACTATAAGCAGCAACTGGTTTCCCACTCATCATCAATCAATTGTATGGCTATCGCAACCTCGAGAGATCACAATCACAATCGCAATCGCAATTGACTGTCAGTCAGTTGAGTGTGTCGAGTGACAATTATTTTAAATGAATGTACGGATTGTCATCTTCATCTTCATCTTCAGTTCCAGTTTCTGTTTCAGCTGCGAGCTGTTCGTTGTCAGTTGGCAAATTAACTTTGATTATTTTCCAGGCCATTTGTCTTTTCGATTTATGCATTTATAAATGACAAGTACCCATAGATAGAGTATCGTTTCAAGTCTTATTAATTCTGACAATCAGCCATAATGAAGACAACTAATGAATGGTCCCCATATGTATTTATTAATGGTACACGCTCTTCCTAAATGCTTGGACAATTAAAATGGTCATTGCGCAGACCTGTTTTTCGTGATATTAAATTTAACAATATTAAATTGTCTCCCCAGCTGAAATAACAAAGCGAAATTATCTCGTATACTGTTTAACCGGTTTAAATACAATCTTTCCTTTAACGCGCCTTTTACTGCGCATGGCCCACACAGAAGTGCAAGTTGTGGTTGTGTTGGTGCCATTGTTCGGAATGTGAACAGTGTGTATTTTTAGCATTCGCTGTGTCGAGTGCCTCTAGTGCGCGCTGAGTCGCTGGCAACTCAACTGGGGATATAGCTCAGTGGTAGAGCATTCGACTGCAGATCGAGAGGTCCCCGGTTCAAACCCGGGTGTCCCCTTAGTAAACTTTTTTGTAGATTGTTTTTTTAATTTCGTTATTTTGTTATCTAACTTTTAGTTGCATTACTCATGCTGAATTTTGTACGAGTTGTGTTTATTGATTTTAAAATAACATCATTGCTTTGCTTGGCGATTGTAGCTCCATACTGTGGGGATCTCAGCATGGGGATATAGCTCAGTGGTAGAGCATTCGACTGCAGATCGAGAGGTCCCCGGTTCAAACCCGGGTGTCCCCTAAGTGAAACTTTTTGTTTTTTATTTAATATTAAGGATACTCTCTTTATTGGTATTAAAAAGAAATACTTTCTTTATTGGAATTAAAAAGAAAAAGGGTTTGGGGAATAGTTAATGAAACTTTGTACTCATTGATGTATTTTTATGATTAAGTTAATCAATCCCTATTAATTAATATCTCTAATGCAAGATTTATCGATTTGCTTTTACTTATGCAATGTCAACAAGTCAAAGTTTTCTTTAGTTGTTGTAAAGTGCAAGATGCATTTATTTTACAACTTTGCATCATTAAATTGTAACCAGTTAGGGGTTAAACATAAGGAAAACTATATCAAGCACTAAGAATACGCTTAAATACGAGCTTAGCCATGCGGTGATAGCGTGGGGATATAGCTCAGTGGTAGAGCATTCGACTGCAGATCGAGAGGTCCCCGGTTCAAACCCGGGTGTCCCCTGATTTTTTTTGCCTTTTTTAAATTTGAAAAATTATTTTTATATATTCAAAATGTTAAATTTAGTATTTCTGCGTTTTTAATGAACATAAACTAGTTTTTCTAGGTCTGATAACAACTATTAAAAAATTTCACAATTAATAATTAGTTGGAGAAATGCCTTTAAGTTACATAAAAAGAGAAAACAATTTATTAAATGTGAAATTCATTAATAATATGTACATTATGTGAAATGGAATTTGCCACGACTTTAAGGGCTCTTACTGATCTCAAATTAAATGACAAAGGCGTTATATAACACGATTGATTTGAAAAGTAATTCAACTGCCTTAAAGTTAAGTTTTGTAGATTTAACAAGCAAGTCATTTAGGAAATATGTTTGTGCTGTTACGTGATATTGTTGCAGATAAAAGTAATCACAGTTCAACAGCAATAGCAACAAAATACAACAACAGTTTATCAATTTCCGCCTCTGCAGAAAGATTGGAACAGAAATAGTTTGAAAGCGTGTAGAAGACTCGCCTACACGGAGAATGATGATATAAATTGAATGCTGTACTAAAATATCGTAGCTGTTCTTTAGTAAGTTGCCGCGTGTTGCAAAAGTGGGGATATAGCTCAGTGGTAGAGCATTCGACTGCAGATCGAGAGGTCCCCGGTTCAAACCCGGGTGTCCCCTTGTTTTTTACCTTTTTTTATTTTTTTAAATATGCTGTTTAAAGTTAAATACATTTCTACTTACTCTGCGCGCTGTCTGTGGTGGGGGAGAGCAATACAACCAGCAGGCATATCACAAAGGCGATTCGCAGCAATCGCGGTGGCAACTGTAAAAGAAATAACAACACGAAAACGTGAAGATAGCAATTAATCACAGTTATTCGCCTGATGTGCAAGAGATAAAATGATTTATGTGGGGGAACGTCAACTTTCGGCAAATTACGTGGCACTTGTTTCGAGCACTGTCAGAAATGGTTTTTAATTTGCTGTCGTCTGTTGTCTGTCCGCTGTCGGTTGTCGAGAGAAGGTCGGAGCATGTTTGCCGTTTACAACGTTTTCGCCGGCCCTTTCGGCCACTCCACTCCAGTTTGTTCACACCGCGCTGTGGCGCCCACAAAAATACAAACAAAGCCGCGATAATGACGCGTCTTGACATTGACCCAGTTCACGAGCCGGAGACGGTGCCCCCCAACCCCGCAGCTGCGGACAAACAATATGCCCAGACGGACACTCGATTGCCCCAACAACTAATTAAAATTATTTAGTTTTTTCATTCAGATTGTTGTTGTAAATAATTATGCATATGTATGTTTTTCTTTTGTGTTGCATCTGAAGCAATTTTCGGTGACATCTTCAGCTTTCGGTAGCAAACACAAACACAAACACAACAATGACAATGGCAATGACAACCTCAACTCAAGTGACGTCTTGACTTTGAGCATTATTATTACTTATGGAGTAAGTATAAGTAGCCTATGCTTTAAGCCTACACCATTCCAAATTCACTTTTCAATTTCCAATTCCAATTCCAATTTGTAATTCACAAGCATTTGCAATAGGCATTACAAATTCAATTATCATGCTGATTTATAACTATTGTTAATAACAAAACACTAAGCAATAAATATGTCGAAATTAATGTGACCAAGCAAAACTGGTTAATTAAGTTTCATTTATATTTAAATTAATTAATTAATTAAGTGAGTATTACTATTTCTCATAACATCAGTTTAATTGCTAGCAATTGTTTTAAAAGCACATTTTTCTATTGCCAAAGACAAATCGTCTTCTTGGCCACATTCACCTAAATTCATAGTAGCTGACTGATTGGTATTCAAGGGGGCATTAGCTTTTGGCAGCGTCATTAAGAACACCTTACACAACTCTGGGCTATGGCCTTTCACACACAGTTAGGCTGTTAACGATTTGAAAGAAATGGCCAAAATTGGCACAAACGTGAGTCGTTTCATAACGATCTGATAAGCTACAGTTACAGTTAGAGGCAACGGAGTCACGCCCTGTGGCTAAAGCCGCCAGCACTGACTAATTGAAGTATGGCCAAGGTCACAGCGCTGAGACAAAGGCTATAACATTTTTACAAACAACAATAATTTATAGCCTGGCCCTGCCATAAACACCCCGACAAGTCCATAAATCGTACTACACATTCTTCTCTGGATATTGTGAACATTTCACAGCCACCTTTTTGGGGCTTAGATCTTTTGATCAAGATGCAGCCGAGCTAATCCAAAATCCAAAATACAAAAACAAAAGAGTAAGTAAAGTAAAACTGGTTTATAGACTTATCTTCTATAATCTGCTAACTCTTTTCGGCGATTCATTTAAATGTTTTCGCTTTGCTTTAAAACGAGTCAACGAGCCAACCAAATTAATGCATAAATTATAAATTTTAATGCGCAGGCGCAAGAAAACAAAAAAATCGTACGGCTCTTATTTGAAAAAAAAAAATATATATATGTTCCTTATTGCGTCGACCGGCAACAGCGACTTGACCAGACCAACTGGTTTTATGCTCCATCTCGCTCGGTCTGCGGCGCGGAAATAAGAAAAAAGGTGAAAACACGTCTAAATGCCTTTCATTTTCTTTTGTGCGAAAGCGAAAAGCCCAGAACCCCAGCCGGATTCCATGTAAACGGGCCGCTTTTGGATTTCTTTCAGCTGCCGCTTTTTTTTTTAACATTTTTTATTCAGCAAAATTTAGCAAATCATTCAAACACGCATTCGTACAAATCTTTGCACATGTCTTGAGTTACGTAAATTATTGTTTTGTCCATTTCGGGCAATTGTCTAAGACCCCATTGCAAGTATCATTAGCTAAGTCCATGCATCGGACTAAGCCAGTAGGCTTCCATAGCTTCCATAGCTCCAATCGATCCATTGAAGCCGGAGCTTGGGTGGATTTGTTTTTTGTTTGGGAGTGCGAAAGTCGTGGCTAGTTGTGTTGTGTTGGATTTGTTGATTACTGTTTTGCTGATTACGACAGCACTAAATAAAAGTCAATAAATATCAGACAGACAGACAGCAAGATAGAGAGCTAGAGAGTGTGTGTGTGTGAGAGAGAGAGAGAGACAGCTAACTGCATTCCTGGCGCAAGATTTGTTATTTTTTCAATTGTTTGCTTGACTTGCGCAAAATAAAATGGGAAAATTAAAAATGAAAAAATTGTTATAATACAGTGAAATCTTTGCTAACAGACAGCTCCCTCAGCTGCTGTTAATCGCCAGCTTTATGGAGCCTTCACTTTAAGTTTAACAGCTCATTTGAAATGTTGATAATTATGATCATTTAACTCCACTCTTTGCCTCCTCAGAAAGCGTAATCCAATGCCTTAGACTTTCAACCACATGGCGATAACTGAGAGGACTGTAATACTTATTTTAATCTGTCTGCTGAGTGTGGAATCGTTTGCTTGGACGCAAGAAAGCGCACAAATTGCAATTCATTTGCATAAATGTTATTTCTTTCATTTTTTTTATGATTGTTATTCATTTTTCATTTTATTTAATTTTTGTTTTTTTTATATTGTATTTATTTAAAGCTGCGCTTATTGAGTGCTCTTTCAATATTTTCAACATGCGGCTCAAATTGCGCAAAAGTTGCATTAATCATGGTCCGCTGCGGTTGCCGATGTCGGCGCACGTTTGTCGCTTAAGTCTTTCGTTTTGTGCATGTGTTTCGTGGCTGCAAAATGCATTTGCTGTTGCTGTTTGCTGTTTGCTGCTTGTGTGATGAATTCAATGAAATTTATTGAAATTATCGTTTAGTTTAGCGTCAACTGTCGCCGTCAGTTTGGTGCAGTTATATTTAATTAAGTTGAATGCCTTTTGGCTTGACCGAAATTAAGCTCAAGGTGAGGCGTATAAATAAAAATAAAAATGAAATAAAAAACATAAACTACGAAAAAAATGGAAAAAAGAAAACCCGCTGTTCAGCTGGCGACACGCGCGAGCTTAAATGTATAGAAATATATGTATGTATGTATCTATGTAAAAGTATTAATTTAACGGCATTAATAAACGCCGCACTCATAACTGTTTGGCAACACGTTTTTTGTTTTCTTTTGGGCTATGATAATTTGGCTTTTATGAAAATTTGTGTTACATTTGTGGCTGGGCCTTTGATTGTTTTTAGGCGGTGTACAATTGAGTTAATTCGCTTGCGCTTGAGCACCTGTCCTGACCAGACGACCTTGCGCAATCTGGCCAAAGAAACAGAAACAAGTTTGGCTTGGAAACAGCAAACAGCTGGACAACTGGACAGACAGACAGACTTGATGGCTGGCTGGCTGGGCTTATAAAGAGAGCGTGAGTCAGTGCTCATTAAGTGCAGTGCTGAAAACAAAAAAAACTGGTTCACTGACCAATTAGAATAATGCTAAAATTGCGCACCTCTCGAACTGGCCAAAAGCAAGCCACCAATCGACTCGAATTACCACATTCGAGTACTCGAATTCAAACTGATGCTGTAAGTCTTGGGTGTGGAACGGTGCTGTGCCAGTTACTTCCTGCTTGTAGCATAACCCTGAAACGGCCGTTCACACCAGTTTCAAACAGCTGGAATCCAGCTCCAAGCTGGATACGAGTATGCTCCAGTCTCGTTGAGAACACTCTCTAGTGGCTTAAACAGCGCAATGCACCCAATAAATTGAGATTCAACCGGAGACGAAGAGGTTTTTAATGCCCCAAACGTGTGTCTTTGCCACAATGAGTCAGCAATTAAGCAAAGAAACAAATAAATAAAAAAACAAATCAACAAAAGCTAGAAAATCTCTATGGCCATTATTCTTTTGGCTGCAATGCCACTTCCACAGTTGAGCTGAGATCTCAACAGTTGACTGCACACAACTTCCGTTCCACTCATGATCTGTGGATGTTGTGGATGTTGATCTGTGCAGTTGGCCATTTCCTACATTTAGCGATCTTGTTCATAATGTCAATAAAATTTATGTCCATTTGTTTCCGACCCAGAGCTGAGAACAACAGTCCACGTTTCCAGTTTCAGTTGTTTGGCCTTGTCTAGAATTTGGCAATTTATCAGTGTCACATTAATGTTAATACCAGTCTTTTTGAGGGAAGGCGGGGGTGGAGGGGATCTCATTAGCACTCTTGGCTGGCGCAACAAAAGACTTAGGCGACATACTTGGCCAGCTAATTGCAGTTAGCGGGCTGGAAAACTCATAGCGCCTAACGCTCCCAAAAAACTTCAATTGCAACTATAACTTTAGTCTAATTATGGTATGACTTTCTATGCTCCGATGTGAGTTTAAAATATAAATAAATTATTATTTGAGAAAGATTTAATTAATATTAAAATTTGTGAATTTAAAACTGCATGTTATGAATATTTATATTGTAGTTAAAAGTTAAATTACTTTATGGAGATGTTCGTTATAGGTAGGTGCCACAGTGTTGGACCTGGTTATGGGATGTCATTTTGTTTCTGGTTTCTGGTTTCTCATGCATATTTTTTGTTGATGGGAGAGGCGTGCGCCCAAAGGCAGCTCTAACAACAATAAGGAACTGCCAGGCCCGGACATTATGTCATAACTAACTAGCTGTGTGTGTGTGTGTGTGAGAGTATGTGCACAACAGCAGCCGCCTCCTTACGTAAAGCATATGCGCTTTTATTAATAAACAAAACGACAAAGAAAAAAACAACAAAAAACTTAAAAAAATAAACCAACAATAGGTAAACAAAGCGCATCAAAGTGAAATTTGTGTTATTTGCAAGTTAATGCCATGTTTAGTTTGTGATTTGTGGCTCGCTGTTGCTTTCTTTAGTACGAGTAACTAGTCGAAGCCACATTAACTTGAGGCCATTGTTCAACTTTAACCTTTTCAGTTAAATCAAATCAAACCAAAGACCAAAAACAAAAACATAGCAAACCAGTTTGCGCATCGTTAAATTAAACAATCCAATTCAAGTATTGTATATTTGTTAATTTTTATATACTACTCGCAAGTAAATAAGTATATGTGTGTATACAGAAAGATATTCAAATTAAATGACGTCTCGACTCGAGGCTGGCCAGTTTATAGAGCGGCTAAAACTAAATGTTTATGGCCTAGACAGGCCAAACGGTATTAAGTCAAACATTTTTATTGGCATTGTCAGTTGAATTTATGGCCAAATGTCGTCTTGGCCACCACCACAATAAAAAGATATGAGACCGGTTAAGTGTCGCTTCAGCGGAAGGGCCAAAAACCAAATGAAAACAAATTACCAACACAGTTAATTAGTTTAATTATGAAGCGAATAGACAAAAATATAAAAATCAAAATAAATAAATGAAGATAAATAAAATAGTGAAAAGTTGCCAAACGTCGTACGAAAAGATAACACAAAATGTTGTGCAACTGTTTGAAAGTTTGATATAGCTAAAGATATATCAAGATACAGATACTCGCATTCGTATTCGTATTTAGATTCATCATTATTCGTATTCGTATTCGTATTTTCATTAGCAGCATTTAGCATTTGGTGTTTAGCAGGTCGATGGAATTTTCGATGATATTTTGTGACTGATAATGATTTGTTGTTTTCGATTATGTTTTAACTTAACTCTCTGCTGACCTGGGGACCCTGGAGCGAATTAGCCATTAGCTATTTTTATATAACAACAAAGCTGAATTTTGATTGAGTTTTTTAGTTTTGTGTGTCGATTTGACTGTGCCTCGTTTTCATTGTTTTGACCAAGTGATTGATATATGTGTATCCATAATGTCAACTCATAATTAGCCTTATAGCTTTTTTTTATTTAGCTCCACTCGGAGTTGACATTGAACACACTCTGTGTGTGTGTGTGTGAGAGGTAATTATGCGACATATTCCGCGTTAACTTTACTTATTTGAATGAGCAAACAAAATGCTTCGAATCTTTTGTTTGCTTTGAGCTTAGACGCACTTCCTGCTCGAGTCTTGGACTGGAAAAATCAACAAATGCTATTTGCTATGGTCTTAAACACTTGGCTGGCTAACATATTGCCAGCTATGCCTTAAAGCCAACTTTAAGTCAGTTCAATAACCAATTGATGC
Source organism: Drosophila suboccidentalis (assembly GCA_037043435.1). Lineage (NCBI taxonomy): Eukaryota > Metazoa > Arthropoda > Insecta > Diptera > Drosophilidae > Drosophila > Drosophila suboccidentalis. The sequence goes on along the minus strand of JBAMBK010000520.1, from coordinate 7,399 downwards.
ATTCGCCTTTTGCCTTTCCCATTGACTTTTGTTTTGTACATTTGCAAATTCGCATAGAAATCAGCATAAAAGTGAATTGCAAACCTCATTTCTGTTTTATGGTTTGTGTGTAAAGATGTGTGTGTGTGTATTGTTTGAAGTGCGGCACTGACAATTGAGCTACCCACTCAGCATCAGCTTCAGCTCGACACTCAACTGCAGCTGCAACTGAAGCTAAAGTTGTTGTTGCAGTTGCAGTTGTAGTTGTTGTTGCTGTATTTGTAGTTGTAGTTCGCCTGTCAGGGCTAGGCCAAAGCAATTGTGACTCGCATATCTCAGATAAAAAATGAAAAAAAATAAATAAAATCAAGAATGAACATCTATTCTACGGCACGTCGAAGATTTAATGCCCTATGCTAAATGATTTTGACACCGATTTAGCACAATAAAAATCTTTAATATAAATTAAATAATCGTTAAATTATTTTAAATAATGACTATACTTTTATTGGATCGTTAATAAATCAGTTAAACACGATGAAAAACACGAATAAAAATAAATAAAATATTATTTATTTATTTATTGTCATATTTATTTATAAAAGCAGCCGACACAACAATTAATTTAAAAATACAACATATAACAAAGCTAAAAAAAAATATATATTTAAATTACAAAATTCCTGTCAACTATTTAAAGTTTTAATTTTATTTTTGATCAATCATAAAAAAATCATTTAACTTTTTGTGAATTTAAATTATTTCTCTTATAATGTGTTACATATTTTACCTGGCAGCTAAAATACCCTCTTTTAGGGCATAATCGAGTGAATGTTTGCCAAGTTGGCTGCATTCTTAACAAAAAGTTGATCATTTGCTTAAGGCGCTTTTAAGTAGTTTCAATTTAATAATACGTATTTATTTTGCCATGAATCATGCAGTTTCCTTTTTCATGTTAATCATTGACTTGGCTCAAACAAGGGTTAAGAACTGCATCTAGATGGGTTTTGGAAAGGATTTAATTGAAGACCAAGCTGACTGATTTTCTTATATTATATGTGACATGTGTTTTGTTACTGATTAAGCCCTTTCGCAATTGCCTTGCCTCACATTACGCATACGCCCTGCTGGCACATTGCCAACATCCGACAAATACAGCAAAGTTTCTTGCGTTTTGTTTTTTATTTTTTGGGAGAAAGTCTGTCTCTTGTGCAGTGTGCAATTATAATATCTAAGTGAGTGTGTGTGTGTGTGTGTATGTCTACTATTAACTTTTGTTTAAAATGTAAACACACGCCGGGTCGTAACGTAAAAGCTGACTCGTTATTTGAATTGTTTGTTTTGTTTTCACAAACAAATTCTGTGAGTGTCGTGAGTGTTGTGAGTGCTGTGAGTGTTGTGCGAGTGTTCATTCAATTGTCAAGCTTCAAGCTTCGGCAAATGAAAGTGAGAGTTTTTCATTGTACCAACAAAAACAAAATAACAAAATAACTGCTGCACATGTCAGTCATGGCTGTCAATAGCGCGTGGTCCAAAGGGGGCGTGACAGCAGCAGCTGCTGAAGGGCGGGGCCTCCGAAGGCGGGGCCTTAACTAATTAGACAAAAAAACACAAATAACTAGGAAAGTGCACTGCCAACCCAACTTGCCAACAACAACTATAACAATAGTTGAAATAACAATAGATTTAGTTTAGGCCAACTTCAAAAGATGTTTAATTTATAAGCCAACCTATTGCCTTTTGCCTTTTTATTTGTTTTAAACTGTTTTTGTGGCTCGTTTTTCCACATGTTTCGAGACTTCGGCGACTCGTTTCGACAATTTCAAACCTAATTTTTGCGGATTTTTCAATTTTTCGAGACCAGTTTTTGGGCCGCTTGGCCAATGATTTGCCAATAGACGACGACGACGACGGCTGAGTGGCAGCAGTTGTAGGTTTTTTCGGTCTTAAGTTTTTCCTTCATTTTATTTGTTTTTGCAAATATTAATTGTTGTAAAATACACTCTCACACACAGACAAACACACACGCATAGACAGAAAAAACTAGTTATTGTTTGACAGCGACTTTTACTTGACTGTGCCAAATTGAGGCGTGGCCAGTTGCTGCCGTTTCTGCTGTTGTTGTTGATGGCGTGCTGTTGGCCATAATGGAAAATGGAATGATGGAAAATGGATTCGTTCGCCCAAGGAAGTAAAAGCGCATTTTACTTGATTTTCGTATTTTGACCAAAATTAAAAGCGAAACTGAAAACTGAAAACAACAGAAAATTTTTATGCCTCGTACTCTTGGCAATTCGTTCATAATTTGTATTCACATTTTGCTTTTTTTTTATAGCCATTGTCTTTTGACAGGTTTGCCTTCAACTTCGGTCTGGCAAACAGAACCCGTAATCGCAGTCACTATTCTTAAAAGCCAGCCAAGCAGCCAAGTAGCCAAGTAGCCAAGTTAGCCAAGTCAGTCAGCCAGCCAGTTAGTCTGTCTTTCAGTCTGTCCTGTCTCTCTGTCTGTCAGTCTGTTCTCCAGTTTTGCTTTAACATTCATTTTTCCATTCGCTGACTTTCAATATTCATACTTAGTTACGAGTATATTCATAGTTTGGCATGCTTTTTTCTTTGTTGTTGTAATTCTCGTAGTAAATATGATAATTTTGTTTTTTTCTTTACTTATTTTTTGTGGCATGCCTGACACACTTTATGTGGCACATTACGAATACTTGCACTCACCATTTTCTTTGCGCTGTGGAATACACACACTTATCCAGAACTTGTTGACGATTCTTGTTGATCAAATTATATTAAACAACACTACACTGCGAGTTTTGGACACGCGTTTATGTGGCTCTCTTTTCTGTTTTGTTTTGTTTTCTTGTTTGCTTTTTTTTGGGGGCTTTTGCTGCCCGAAAAAAACGCTGCGCACGCGCTGCAAACACTCAACAATTTAAATGGAATTCAAATTCAAATTCGAAACTCAACTCCTGCCGCCACACACAAAAAGTGTTGCCAACTTGAAACCGTTACTCGAACTGCGAACTCGCACGTTGGACTGAAAAACTGAAACTGATTTGTGCGCAGTCGCGGCCAGCTGCCAAGACAACAACGGCAACGACAACGGCAACGGCAGCGACAACGACTACGCCAGCAGCAAAGTTGTGGCTCAAAAGTAAACGGCAAAATTGAGTGAAGTTGCTCTGAGCTCCACCCCCCTCACCCTACGCTACCCGCTTTGAGTCTTTAAGTCGCGGCCACGTCCAAGCATATGCCATATACGAATAACCGCAACATAAAAAAAATAAAACAAAAAAACCAAAACTGTTGTTTCGTGTGAGCTGCATGGAAAATTTAATTTTTGCTGCGTTGCTTTTGTGCCGTTCTTTCGCGTCACTCAACAAGTGACTTGAGCGGCAAACTTGCTCGCTGTTAAGCTAACAGAGCTCGACTGTTAAGCTTAACAGCGAGTGCACTGTTAAGAGGACAAGGATTGATTGCACAAAGATATCAGACAACTTATCAGATTTGTTAAGTTCAAACGAGTTTTATTTGCATAAAATGCGACGCATCTTTGAAATGTGAATATGTATAAAAATTATGATTTACAAAATGTTTAGTTACTGTAATCGTAATATTTGATGCATAAAATATTCAGTTTATTTTCTTATTTCACACACACGGATAGAAAGCCATACAACCCAAAGCTAATTCATTTGCATATTCATTTGTGTGTGTGTGTGTGTAATTGGAAAGGGTTTCAAAAGTCCACTGAACACGCCCCAAAGCAACAACAACAAATGGTGCTCAAATAAAAGCGAAAGTGCCAAAAGCCGGCTGTGTTGAGTGTCTCTTAACGGACTGTGACTAGGTTTTCAACGTATCCCATATAAATTCTACAATTCTAATGCTTAAATATATGGCACAAGAGTTTGTTCCTTTTGATCTCGCTTCTCACGCTTTGCATGCCATAAATTTCACTGCCTTTCACTGTAAATCATTTGCACAACTTAATTGTGTGCATTTTAATGCGTATTGCGTGCTGCTTGCAATCTGCTTGCCGCTCTGGCAACAACTGTTGTTTTTGTTGTTGCTGTCTTATTATTATTTGTTGTTGTTGCAATTCTGTGCCAGTTTTCACGAGAAAAGTTAGCACAGCAGCCGAATGTGAAATGGAAATGCAATGCTCTATTTCACATGGCGGCAAAATAAATAAAATTTCACACCAGCCACGAAGGCCAAAAGAAGTGCGTATTACACACATACAATTACAAACACATGTACTGAAAAGCATTAAGAATCGATCTGTATCAGGTAATGCCACATTATCTATGTATGCGGTGGGCGAGAGTACATTGACTGTCGCTAAACTTGGCGGCCATTTTGGCTTTCGAAACCGTTATACCAATTGAATATCAAATCGGGCAACTTAACCTTCACTGCGACTGCGATTGCAATTGCGACTTCGACTGCGACTATGACTGCCTTCAGTTCGTGTCTTAAGTCTTTTGTTTTTACACACAAATTGAAAGTGAAATTTCATTGTTATTACTCTTGTTGTAGTTATCGTTGTTGTTGTCCGCTTGCTGCTGCTGTTATTTTGGTAATTGTTGAAAAAGAAAGGCACTCACCGACGCCAACAACAACAACAGCTGCAACTACAACAACATTTGCTGATAAGAAACGTGATTTAATTTTAAATAATAAATTATGAAAATCATACACATGTTGGCAGTTTTCACTTTTCGTTGGCCTTGCGGAAGCCTTCATGAGTTTTTTTCATGAGTGCCACAGTATTTGCTTGCCTCACGGAAGAACGCAGTGTTTGTTGTACATCCCCTTTAAGGAATTGTATGTAAGTAATTATTATTAATAAGTAATTATTATTTTCGAGTTGTTTAAATCGATCAATTTTTTCACTATCAACATAGGTAATTAAATCGATTTTCATAAAAAAGTTAAAAGTTAGTTTATCCTAGTTAATTTGCAGAATTAACTTCAGTTAATTATGACATGAGAATTTGATTAAATGTTGAAGCTAAAGATTTCAAATGTTGAACTTTCAAAAAATTAAGGATTCCTTGCATCAAAACCATATTTGGCGAAAGAAAATGTATTTATTAAGTATAGAAAAAATTAAAAAGTCAAACCATGATCAAAATATATATATATTAGGGTGTCCCTTATTTGGTCAAAGTCAATATTTTTAAACGCATACGGGCTAGTTTTGTTCATTAGGTCCTAAAGGACTCAGAAATAAATTTTCACCTCAATCGGAGTATGATAACCCGTGCCGACTTGGATCGGAAAATTTAAAAATTATATAGGAAAAAAAAAAAAATTTTTAATTTTTTTAATTTTTTATTTTTTTATTTTGTTCATTTGGTCCTAAAGAACTCAAAACCAAGTTTTCACCTTAATCGGAGTACGATAACCCATTCAAATTTGCATCGAAGCATGCAAAAACAGTGTTTTAACACTGATTATACATTTTTCGATGATTTTTCATGTTTCGATGCAAATTTGAATGGGTTATCGTACTCCGATTAAGGTGAAAACTTGGTTTTGAGTTCTTTAGGACCAAATGAACAAAATAAAAAATTAAAAAATTAAAAAAATTAAAAAAAATTTTTTTTTTTCCTATATAATTTTTAAATTTTCCGATCCAAGTCGGCACGGGTTATCATACTCCGATTGAGGTGAAAATTTATTTCTGAGTCCTTTAGGACCTAATGAACAAAACTAGCCCGTATGCGTTTAAAAATATTGACTTTGACCAAATAAGGGACACCCTAATATATATATATATATGTATGTATATTTATGTATATTTATGTATATTAATGTATATTTATGTATATTGATGTATATTTATGTATATTTATGTATATTTATGTATATTTATGTATATTTATGAATATTTATGAATATTTATGTATATTTATGAATATTTATGAATATTTATGTATATTTATTTATTTATTTATTTATTTCTTTATTTCTTTATTTATTTATTTATTTATTTCTTTATTTCTTTCTTTATTTATTTATTCTTTCTGTCTGTCTGTGTCTGTCTGTGTCTGCTGTGTCTGCTGTGTCTGCTGTGTCTGCTGTGTCTGCTGTGTCTGCTGTGTCTGCTGTGTCTGCTGTGTCTGCTGTGTCTGCTGTGTCTGCTGTGTCTGCTGTGTCTGCTGTGTCTGCTGTGTCTGCTGTGTCTGCTGTGTCTGCTGTGTCTGCTGCTGTCTGTACATTTATTTTTTTTTCATTTTTTTCATGGAAATCATGGATTGAAAATTTATTTTTTCATGAAAATCATGGAAAAATTGACAAAATTGTATCTTTATTTTTTTTCATTTTTTTCTTGGAAATCATGGATTGTAAATTTATATTTTTAATTTTTATCATGGAAATCATGTCTGTCTGTCTGCCTGTCTGTCTGTTATGTATATTTATGTATATTGATGTATATTGATGTATATTGATGTATATTGATGTATATTGATGTATATTGATGTATATTGATGTATATTGATGTATATTGATGTATATTGATGTATATTGATGTATATTGATGTATATTGATGTATATTGATGTATATTGATGTATATTGATGTATATTGATGTATATTGATGTATATTGATGTATATTGATGTATATTGATGTATATTGATGTATATTGATGTATATTGATGTATATTGATGTATATTGATGTATATTGATGTATATTGATGTATATTGATGTATATTTATGTATATTTATGTATATTTATGAATATTTATGAATATTTATGTATATTTATGAATATTTATGAATATTTATGTATATTTATTTATTTATTTATTTATTTCTTTCTGTATTTATTTATTTATTTATTTCTTTATTTCTTTATTTATTTCTTTATTCTTTCTGTCTGTCTGTCTGTCTGCTGTGTCTGCTGTGTCTGCTGTGTCTGCTGTGTCTGCTGTGTCTGCTGTGTCTGCTGTGTCTGCTGTGTCTGCTGTGTCTGCTGTGTCTGCTGTGTCTGCTGTGTCTGCTGTGTCTGCTGTGTCTGCTGTGTCTGCTGTGTCTGCTGTGTCTGCTGTGTCTGCTGTGTCTGCTGTGTCTGCTGTGTCTGCTGTGTGCTGTGTGCTGTGTATATGTATATGTATGTATTATGTATTTGTGTCCTGTGTCTGTTGTGTGTGTGTGTACTATGTATGTGTGTGCTGTGTTATTTATATGTGTGCTGTGTATTTATATGTATGTTGTGTGTGCTGTGTGCTGTGTGTGTGTGTGTTCTTATGTATGTTATGTATATTATGTATGCTATGTATCATATGTATGTTATGTATGTTGTGTCTCATGTAACTGTTATGTATACCTATGTATCCTATGTCTGCTGTGTCTGTTGTGTCTGTTGTGTCTGCTGTGTCTGCTGTGTCTGCTGTGTCT